>OU383776.1:49927355-50109866 GCA_910950805.1 Acrocephalus scirpaceus scirpaceus
GGGAAAAGGAAAGGGGAAAGGGGAAAGGTAATATGACCCACTCCAAACCCCAAACTGAAAGGGTTGCCTCTTCTGTTGCCTTCTTTCCTCAGAGGTGCTGTCACTGCCACGCCTGAGAGGGCCTCCTTCCAGTCCATGGCCTCCTGCTCCCAGCATGTGCCCAGGTTCCCCTGTGCAAGGCACTCCATGGTGCTGCTGCTGGCCTTGTCATGGGGAGGGATGGGGTAAGACTCAGCACTCACATCTCCACAGGAATCTGAGATTTGCTGTGGTGTGATGTCTCTTTTAAAGATGGGACATCAGGTAGAAGGTCTCACTGGCAATAGCCCTGGTGTCCCCCTCCTCTGTAATACATGTTTGTGTCATGGATCAGCAGGGAGGAGGGATGTCACATCTGGTGCCTGAGTGAGCCAGGGAGGGGGATGGGGTGGCTTTCTCCTCGGAACTGCAGGTCCCAGTACCGACAGCTTGGGCAGTGCCAGTGCTGCTCAACCAGGTACAAGAGCAAAGATCCTCTGTACTCTCCCCACAGAAAGCTGCCATTGGGCAAAAATGCTTTGTGGTGAGGAATTCGAAAAGACATGATGGTTCAGGGGAAGCACATACAAGAAGATTTCAAAGGGGAAGGCTCTTCCCCAGGTCAAGGAAGATTTTTTGGGTGGGATGAGATGGAACTTGTCTGTGTGGATTGTGGGAGAGGAGTGGGCTTCTTCCTTTCCCATCTCTGGAGAAACAACTCCCAGAAAGATCTCTGTAGCTTCTAGACTTGCTGTTTTTCAAGTCAGAAGTGAAAATCCTCATGTATAGGAGCTTTGAAGCCTGTTTTTGATGGCCCAGGTCACTTGTGATGAGCATTGGTGAGCATACACTTGCCAGCTCTAGCACAAATTCAGTTGTTTTGTATAGAATATCTCCCAGGTGATACCAGCAGGATGATGTCACAGATCTCTGTACTGCCAGGAGCCTTTGAAAAACCCAGGCTCCTTTTCATTGACCCTTTGGCCTGGCTCCCATCTCCAAGTCTACTTGTGTGCCTAGTAAATATCTGCAATATATTTCTTTCAGCATGGATGCCTACTTGTGAGAGCATATACATTGATGAGTGACTGGAGGTAAAGAGCTCTTTGCACAGTGGTCCCACCTCTGGGATGCAACCAAGGATTCTGTGGAGGTCTGGCCCATGGAGTCCTCATGAAGAACTGGCCAGTTTGCTCTTCCCTCTTCTGGAGGCACTAGTTGTACATGAGCTTCCTCCTGGCTCATGCTCAAGAGTCCATGCTCTCAGTCTGAACCACAAGAACATGGACATGGGGTGTGAGACCCAAAGCATGAAAACTCTAGTGAGTGAAAATCTACAGCAAATTAACATGAAAACACATCCCTAAGTAAACTAGAGGGAACAGAGGCTGGGGGCTACACATGTGCAGCTGAAAGCAGGTACAAGGAGAGGTAGAGCTACAGCCTCCTATGTATCTCACAGGATCACAGAATGGGTCAGGTTAGAAAAAACGACAGTGGGTTATCAGCTCCAACATCCCTGCTCAAGAAGGGTCATCCTTGAGCACACTGTAAAGGATTAAGTCCAGATGGATCTTTATGCTGTCTTGGGGGAAGAGTCAGTTTTGGCTTCCTGAGAAATATTATCCCAACTACAAGCTGAAAATAGAAGGAATACATCCTTCAAATATAGAAAATCAGAAATTTCCTTGAGTTTTATTCTTATTTTTATATTAAACACAGCTTTGAAATATTTTATGGATATATTTCTCATACTATGAGACTGTTGGATGGCTTTCAGAATGGGAATTTAAAAACATCCTTCTGAGAAACCTTAAAAGTTATGTACCATTAATTCTCCATCTTCATTTTTCAGAAATGTTCAGTGTAAAATATGATACATATTTTTTCCTGAGGAATCAAACCAGCAGGGTCTGTTGGCAAGCCTCTTTGGCAGTGTTATTTCAAATGGTGGTCTCCCTGGATGCTCGAGGAAGGATGACCTGGAGGAAGGCAGATGACCGGAGGATACTGCTTGTGCTCCTTGATCAAGGATTTATGTCAGTGTCATCTTGTTGGCAGAAGGATGTTCTTAAGGGTGAAACCGCTACTATCCACAAAGAACAGGAATGAGGAATGTTTCCTCCATGAGAGAACCTTTATTATCTGAAAAGGAAACATGTTTTCTTATGCTAAGTGAGATATTGAACGTGACAGACATGGAAGATTTGCACGTAGAAAAGTATTTCACACTGGGTAGTCAGAAAGCTACTAAGGCAGCTGCTTGTTTACAGCTTTCTAGAGTATGAATGACCTGCGTACATGGTCTGTGAACACATCGAGTCATAGAAATATAGATGAGCATACAGAAATTTGATAATCAACTGTTATGTGGCTTGCATTTCTTTATCTGCAACGAAGATCCTGAATGACATGAACTCCTCTTCTTGAAACTAGAGCTGGAAGAAGACTTGTCATGAAAAGCACATTTCATATATATTTCCTGCTATTCACAGGGTTGTTTCTTTTAGCCTTTCTGACACTGATAACAAAAGGTTATATATATGTACTGCAGATGGAAATCTATATAGAAGCAATTGAGGTCTTTGAAGTCTGCTCAAATATTGTGCTAGGGACTCAAAAGGAAAAATCATTCTTCTTTAGAAACTTGCTTTTGTGCAGAAAGAAGGGAAAGGTAGCTGGTAGATGCTCACAATAATGTATAGTAAAGGATGATGTTTCTCGATAACAGGCTCATCACCCACATCAGTTTTCCTTCTCTCCCACATTGAGTCAATGAACCATAGAGAAGAAAGTAAATCTGATTTCTTAGATGCAATCAATTCTTCCTCCAATGTGTAAAAAAATGAAAATGGTTTTTGTTGTTGTTGGTTTTTTTTTTTTTTTTTTTTGGCACAAGACTTTCATTTATCTCAATGAGTTTGCTGTGATACTTGGCTCTTGACAGAAGCTTCAGTTTTCTCTCCTGGAGGCTGGTTATGTTGCCAAGAGAGGGCAGCAAACAAGCAGAGAAACTGCATGTCTGGCCCTGTATTAGGTCACATGGGAATATAAGGAATCATTAGGACAGCAGATCTGTGCCTTACTCTAATTACTGCCCACTGCACTTTACCTGCTGTTAGTTTGTTCTTACTGCGAAAGCAAACCTCTGAATTTCACTTTTTTCTTTCTGTTTTATTTCAAATAAAATAAATAAGCCCAAACTTCTGTGAAACATTTGAAAATAAATCCTGTGCCATGGAGAGCATGTCTGGACAAGCAGCACGCACTGCTCTGGGGATGCTGGGTAGAAGGCATGAATTCCACACCTACCTTTTCATGGTTTTGCAGAGCACTAAATGTATATAATGAAGTGTACAGCTACACTATATCTTTGTTTCCTTGTGTAATACATATTGTTCGTGCTGTCAGCTTCCTACTGCGAGCCTCATTATGCATAACACAGGCTCTGGTCTCCAATGGGCAGCAGTTTCTTTCAAATCCATCATTCTTTTAATATCCAGAGCCAACTCCACGTATACTGCTGCACAATCAGGTCATCACACAGCCTTAAAATCATGCTTATTGTAGTATTTATTGAATTGATCTGGGCTGAACCTGCTTTATTAAAAAAGAAAGTAACCTCATTGTTATCAATACAGGTAATTATTTTTACCCTAAAAGGGCCTGCAGTGTTTTGCCCCCTGTCTCTGGAGGCAGTTAGTTCTACTCCCCATATTTTTGCAATTACATTAAAACACAACATTTGCAGCAGATTTTCATTTAATAAGGAAAATGTCATGGCCTGACACGTAAAATTGAGGTAGAAAGGGAAGGTCTGTGTGGGCTTTGTGTCACTTCAGGACAAGCTGCTGTTACTCTTTGAGGTTCTGCTCTTCTAAGGTCAAACATCATTGATGGCCCTTTACACATTGATTGGAAAACACCTGAACCTCTATGGGTAAAATGAAACTAATATTTAAGGACTGGAGCACACTGTTCTAGCACAAGGATAGAATTGTGGGGAAAACACAAAGCAGTGGATGAATCCTGCCACCTGTTCTATACTTAGATTTTAACACATTAATGCCAGCTTAACCTTGTGTACAAAAAAAGAAAAGCCTTGGGTCAGACCAAGACCTAGTTGTGGAAGACCTTGGCAGGCTTCTCAGGGCAGGAGGTGCTGTGAGAGCATCAATGGGAAGGTAGTCAGACAATTCCAGACACAGAAGGCCACCTGTCAGAAACTTGTCTGGCTGGTGAAGGGGTAAAACAATGATCCCACGAGTGACCCTGCTGATTTCTCCTCAGCCAGGATATTGTGCATGAACCTTCATTTTAGGGGGAAAGAGATTGAAAGAGAGGAGGGTAAGGACAGGGAATGGGAATGGTGGTGTTACAGCAGGCAAACACTCTTCCCTTTGTAGATACCACCACTCATATATACAAGACCTTGCTTGTCCTCTGTAACCTGTGCAAGAGCACTGGAGCCCAGATTAATTTAAAGGCCAATTCAGTTGTATGAATTCCCTGAAGGGTGTGAGCCTTGGCTGCACTTTCATGCTACAGCTAAATTGGTTTGGCAGCTGCTAAAAGTGGCAGGACCCCTTCTGCTTCACTCTCTCTGTGGGGTTTGCTCAGGTCTGCAAGCAGCCTTCACAGAATTAAAAACCCCAGCTCCTCCAACGTCTTTGCAGAAAGGGAGGAGACTCTTCTAAGTTCAACTTGAGATGTGCAAACAATGATTAAAGAAATAAACAGGATTGAGATAGTGAAAAGCTGACCATTTGGTTTCTGCAGGTGGTGCACCTCGTATCAGCTCCCTCTGAGCTGAGCATTGGCTTCATAGTGTTGTCAGTAGTTGAACTGACCCTCTGTTTGTGTGTCACTGATTTCATTAGAGTGATAGCACAGATCACACAGGAGATGGATAAGCTTACACTCTGCCATCTCTATACCAACATCTTCAGCACAATATCTCCCTTTGCATCACACAAACTACAAGAAGAGTTCTGCTCCCCTGGACAGGCTTCACTACTGGTGGTGGCTGATGGGTCTTTGTGGTAAGTGCTTGTCCCTGTTGCAGGCCAGAGAGTACTCAGCATTGAGTTCACCAGCGAAACAGTCTGGGAAATATAAATATCAGGGGTTTTTTTCAGCATTTCTGCTTTCTTTCATTAGCACAAATAATAACTTCATCCAGTCAAACAAGCTGTTTAAAGAAAAGCAAAGAACTCCTGTTTCTGTGTTGTCCCAGTAGCAGTTCTTCTGGGTTTTTTCTTTCTCTGACTTCTTTTTTTTGTTTATTTGGGTGGGTTTTTTTCCTTTTTTTCCCCCCCTTTTTTTTTTTTGAATGGAGAAAGCAGACATTAGTCACTATGAAAACATTTTTATCACAGAATCATGGAATCACAGAACCACAGAATAAGCTGATTTGGAAGCAATCCACAAAGATCATCCAGGGCCTGTACATGACCATCCCCAAGAATTACACCATGTGCCTAAGAGTGTTATCCAGTGCCTCTTGACCTCTGTCAGGCTGGTGCTGTGACCACTTTCCTGGGGGGCCTCTTCCAGTGCCCAACCACTCTCTGGATGAAGAACTTTTCCTGACATCCAACCTAAACCTCTCCTGATGTAACTTCACACCATTCCCCTGGGTTCTGTTGCTGTCACCACAGAGAAGAGATCAGTGCCTGCCCCTCCTTTTCCCCTCACAGGGAAGTTGTAACTGCAGTGAGGTCTCCCCTCAGTCTCTTCCTCTCCAGGCTGAACAGACCAAGTGACCTCAGCCCCTCCTGATACAGCTTCGCCTCCAGGCCCTTCACCATCCCCATCACCCTCCTTTGGACACTCTCTAACAGCTCAAGGTCTTTTATTGCAGTGACCAAAACTGCACACAATATGCAGGGGGAGGCCGCTCCAGCACAGAGCACAGTGGGATTTTGTGTGTGTCCTTTTTTTACTGGGCAGTAGTAACTCCAGGTATACTACTCTCAGCAGAAAGCAGCAGAAGGATAATGATTTGAGTACAGGTATGGGAGGCTCCAAGCCAATTAACAAACTATGGGGTTCTCTGCTGAAATTACAGAGCCTATAAGCAGCATTTCAGAAGTTTGCAGCAGTAAATGAGACTACAACTGTTTGTTCTAAATTTGTGATTCTGCATGCTGACAATGATGCAGATGGAGCTATCAACATTCAGAACCTGCTGCAGAATAAATTTTGTGCTAATCTTTGCAGTGCAACTTTGTAATGAACCTGTCTTGGGGAACTTAAATAATGTTGTGAATGGCTCAGCATGGACTATTATGCTATCAACAAAAATTTCTGAATTAATCCTGTTATGTGTTTCAGTCCTTCATCTCCCCTGTCAATGCTTTTAACAGTATAAATTGCAGCTCTTCTAAAGCCATTAAGCAACCTGCTTACCCAGAAACATTTTTGTTTTGCAGGCTGTTAATGCACTGTAAGAGGATAGCCCTGACCTTGCAAAACAAGGGGAGAAAATTTTCCATGACTCTACATATAGGCAGCAGAGAGAGATACAGAGGGAGGAAAGGATGAAACAGAAACTATAGCACTTGTCACAATGGAACACGGTTAACGAAGACCATATTTAGAATTAAGCAGAAGTTATATTCATTGCTATTCTTTTATGAAGAAAGGGAAATCCCTCACTTGACGAAACCAATGGTAAAATTCTCTCTTAAGGCATGTTAATTAAGTACTGTTGAATGCTTGCTACATATGAAGGCATACCTCTCACTGTCTCTGCTTAGAGGCCCAAGTTGCTGCCAGACTGAAACCTTAGCTATGTTTGGCTTTATCTTGTGAGCTCTGGCAGACATATATTGTTTTCCATTAACAATGTACAGCTTTCCACATCTTGTAGCCGATACTGAAAAATATTAATAGAAGAGGAACTCTTTTTATCAAAATGAAATCAATGCATTATAAAAGGCATTCCATGAAATACCTGCTTTGAGAAACAGGCTATTTTGGTTTTGCTACATTTGAAGGGCTTTTTCTATAAAGAAACATTTTCTGATGTGTTTTGTTATATCAAGAAACATTTCCGGGATCATTCTGAATAAATTTGGGCACATTGTTTACAGAAAAAATATTAGACAACAATTTATATTGTAGAGAATAGGGAGGGAGACTGTGTTTGTCTGCAATACAAGTGTTTTGATCTGAGGCTGGAAAAGGAGAACAGAAACAACATCAGTTTGAAATACTTTTTTCTTTTTTTTTGCATTCATGTATGCTAGTTCTCAAGCATATTTGAACAGATTTAAGACAGTTCTTCAGTGTTCTTTTCTCCTCCTGTACTTGATAGGATTGCTAGTAGTGAGTCAGTAAGCCAGCTTGCATTAGGTATCACTATAGTTTTGTATTGGTGATATGAAATGTAATTACTAAAATAGAACTGGAAATCTTTGCTTTTTCTGGTAGCAATTAAATTAAGCACAATTATTTATTATTTTCTGAATACTGAAAACCATCTGTTCCAAATTTAAGGACAGTTAGCTCTGAGCACCAATTAGTTCCTTGCTGAAAAGGCAGTAAAAGGGGCCTTAGTGTCTGGATCAGCATCTATAATGTTGCCCATGTTGTTCAGCACCATGCTTGTAGGAGGTAGGTGGTGTGCTAGCTGTGACAGTGCTTGCATGTGGTGTGATTTTTGATACAATACCTTGTGCTCTGACTGTTCCTTTTTTTGCAAATGAGGAGAACAGCTGTGTATCTCTGTCTCAAAAATTTATGCCAAGGATCATTTATGGACACACCATATGCTTCAGCAACATGCAGGCTGTGCCCTTGTGCTGCAGGAAAGTTAAGTTTGTGGAGTCAAGGGGCTGCTGGGTGTCCACAGCCCTTGCAAAGCACCCTCAGTGCAGCCAGTCTTGATGCCTGGAATGGCAGAAAGACTTGAGCAGAGTAAGAGGGTTTCTTTTAATTAATCACCCCCAGTGTCCCCCAGGCCGTGAGTGGTATCTATCAACAACAGGCAGCTGCCTGCAGCAGTGTGGAGTCACTGTAACCAGGGTGGGGCCTCTCCTCTCCTCTCCTCTCCTCTCCTCTCCTCTCCTCTCCTCTCCTCTCCTCTCCTCTCCTCTCCTCTCCTCTCCTCTCCTCTCCTCTCCTCTCCTCTCCTCTCCTCTCCTCTCCTCTCCTCTCCTCTCCTCTCCTCTCCTCTCCTCTCCTCTCCTCTCCTCTCCTCTCCTCTCCCCTCCCCCTCCCCTCCCCTCCCCTCCCCTCCCCTCCCCTCCCCTCCCCTCCCCTCCCCTCCCCTCCCCTCCCCTCCCCTCCCCTCCTCTTTTCCCTTTGCCACAGTGGGGTGGCCAGAGCCACCCAAGCTCCTTGAGGACAGCCACAAGCACTGTGAGGAAGGGTGGAGAGTTTCAGCTGTGGGAGGCTTTTGGCATTCCTCTGCCGCTGCTGATTCATTGAAGTGCTGTCTACAGTATTTATAACCTTTTTTATTTTTTCCCCACAGTGTAAACGTACTTTTTTCTGTGATATTTAACATGGTAGATGTAAGACAACATGTCTATAGCATACAGTCTATAAATTACACCAGTTGAAGGATTATGCGAATAAAACAGAAGGAAAAGAAAATGGCAAGATATCTAAGAGAAATAGGAGTAGATGCAGCTTGTCCTGAAATCTTATGCAGACAAATGTTTACAGAAGGAAGAACAGACTTGGACCAAACCTCAGCAACCCAGAGACTCCTGTTCTTGGGCTCCTGAGATGTTGCATTATTGTTGCTAGCTATTTCTTCCACCTCTACAAAATCATTCCTTCTGTGTGATCCCAGAAGGTACCAGTTGTTTTGCTGATGAGAAGCCCATACTGGCAGGTAGTATCCCACTGTGTAGCTCTCAGCCAATATTTGGCAGTTAAAGTTCTCAGGTCATTTACACTTTAATGTTATTCTCTTGCAATAGCTAGTTCAGAAAAAAGTGTTCCCACAAGTGTTACTGTCTGGTCATATCACTGCAAAGTGCCTTCAAGAACCACACAGACAGCTATCTTCAACACTAAGAGCTTGCAAATAAAAATTACCATCTCTTTTCAATGCTGAGATGTGTTCCTTGTCACTACTTACCACTGCCCATCTTCCTGCCACACTTACCAGGACACTTAGTGTGCTGACCTGCTGGGTGACTACTGCTGCAATTCCAGCCAAATGAAACTCCTGTTACCTATCTGAGGCTGTACTCACTGCTGACTGCAGGTCTGTTGTACCTCTCCCAGGCAGCTGCTTTCATGTTACGTGCAGAAGTTCCTGAGCACCACAGCAGAATGCAGCACTCAAAAGGGTATGCAGGGATACTCTGGCGAAGGGTGGGAATTTGTATCCTTCTATGAGAAAGCCTAAGAAATGAGCATTTCATCCAGCTGTGACGTGATCCTGCTCTCGCGGTCATTGATACTAGTACTGGAAAAGCAAGCTAAGCAACCCTCCCCTGCATTTGGAATAGTAAAAGAAAAAGAGTTCCAGAGCTTTTACTACAAATCAAATATATAGAATTATGTCTGAAGCTGAATTACTGCTCTGCAGGAAAAGCTGAAGAAAACCATTGCCATGACTATTGCATTTTCAAAGGAGTCTCTTTACTGAATCTCAGAGTACTCTGCAACCAGCAGCTTCCACATTGTCTGCTCTCTCTGGAGGTTCCAAATGCTACCTTGATAACGCCTGTCCCCTTTGTATCCTGGTAGTGTGAACAAAGGGTTAGAGATGGGGAGGGACCTTGGCAATGCTGAGGATCGTGTGGACTTGAGTGAAAAGATACTGGCCTGGGTAGCACAGGCAAGGCATGGTGGTCACTTGGTTCAGCATCAGTGTTTGAAGCAGGTGCTTTATTAATGGTTGGAAAACCAAAGTGCCCAAACAGATGAGGAAAGGTAGTGTTCAGGCCAAAAGAGCCAGCAAGGCAACACACTGGAAAAATGCTCTCTGGCATCAGTCTCAGCCTTTTCTCACCAAAGCAGGTGTTGGGGGTTAGGCTTGTTTCCTTTTTCACCTGTAGAATTTTTTCCCAAGAGTTGCGAGGCAACTAATTACTGAGTACTTATCGGTGCTCGAGTGAAACAAGGGATGGAGCCAGGTATTTGGCTACACCCTTTGTCTCCAGGAGTTTCTCTTGGGGGGAAAAGGGGACGGGGCTGGGGGCAGCTTCGTTTTTTCTTGCTCTCGGCATCGGCATCGGAGAGAGGACGATCAGGCTGCTGTTGCTGTGGGAGAAGTTCCACTGGGACCACCGACTCCGATCCTGAGGAAAGCTACCACCATCTGCTCATGTGCCCAGGAAATCCTGATCTCTCCTTTTGCTGCCCTGCTGGAGCTGGCCTGGCCCTGTCCCACCATCACTGCTTTGAGACCGCTGCTTTGAGGTCCTGCACTGCCCTCCCTGCCAGACATCCCTGCCCTCCAGTGACCACCAACGGAGCTCTGGATTTCATATGACCCACCAGCCTGGGATCCCTCACCGTTCCAGCTTGTTGATTTTTTTTTTTTCGGAGTCCCAAGAGACCAGACTGCCCCGGGTTTTGTGAAACCAAGCCCCGTCAAGGTCCCTGGTTCTGTTTTCGCTATTAATTGCTGTAGTTGTTGTTGTTTGTTTGCCTTGTTATACCTATTAGTAAAGAACTGTTATTCCTATCCCCATATCGCTGCCTGAAAGCTGTTTTTATGTTTCTAAATTATAATAATTTGAGGAGAGAGGATTTGAATTATCCATTCCAAGAGAGGCCCTGCCCCTCTTTAGCAGATACCTGTCTTCTCTCAAAACCAAGACAGCAGGTTAGGTGTTCAGAGATGTCCCTGTGCTTTGCTATGCTCAGTTTTTAAATGAAGACAATGATCTTTATGTCACATAAGGCTACGTGTATTTTATTTAAAAGTCCTGTAGGCACTGTATAATAGAAAGCAGAGCTAACACACTCTTTATGTGTAATGGTTTATTTGGCTCTCTCTGCAGCTGAATATTTGTGATTTAAATTTTTTCTTTGTTCTGCCTGAAGGCCTATAAGGATTTCTGCAAAAGTGCCAAGACATATTAACTGGAATAAGCCATTTTCTGGGACTTTTTTTCTCTTAAAAGTACAATCTCATTGCAAAATTTCTGGCATTCATTTTACATGTTTATCTATCAATTTGACATGTGGAAAATGTGTCTTGCAGTTGCCACTTTGCCCTGCACTGTGTTCCTCCATTAGAGAAAGGTCAAAGGAAAAGCAGCAGCTCTTCCATTTCAGAAAACCATCCATCTCATTTGTGTAACCATTAAATTGGAGGAAAAAAGCCAAACCTAAAGCAGAGATAAAGCAACTTCTCCTCAAATTTCACTGCTGGCAATAGTCTGCCTGCACTCCCTGGCTGATAGCCAGAGTTCAGGGCTACCCAAGGTACCAAGGATAGTACCTGGGTACCCAAGGTACTAGTGGCAGACATCCCAGATGTTTATTATTCTTAAATAAGCTAAGGCAATCTGTGGAGAACAGCTTTAATGAGATCAGCACAGTTAGCATTGAAAGCTAAGCAAACATCTCCACTCTGCTCTAACTGAATCTTTTGAGGCATGCTTCCAAGAAGCCCCAGTAAAATGCACTCAGCTTGCAGAAGGAAATGGAGCAGATGCTTATACCCTGCAGCAGTGGAACTTGCAGCCTAGATGAGGAAGAAATTGGTTACATGAGTGTCTCTTGTAGACTAATGCAGAAATGTGCAATCTATTGTCAAAGGCAAGTGCTAAGACCTTGTGGACTTTCCTCAATCAGGCCAGTTGTCTGGACAGAAGGATGTGGGACAATGCCAAGGGGATGGCTGGGATCAACAGCAACTCCACAAAGAGAAGAACTACTGCCAAAATGAGACGAGTCTTATCAGAAAATCATCAGTCAGGCAGAGACACCCCTGCACAAGGGAACTGAGAAACTCAGTAGCTAAACCATATGTCATTTAAAAATACACCAAGCCTCTGTCTCCTAACATAGACTTAAGCCAGGTTTGGAAATAGTTTTCTTCTTAGTCTATGCCCTTTCTTCAGGGTTAAGATAGAGCCAGCAACCAGAGATAAACTAACAAAAGAGTCCCTAATCAGGATTTAGTAGGAAGCTACCTCCAGAGAACTTTTCACTGAAAGGCCACACACTTGACTCTGACCAGTTGCTTATGGAAATGGTTAGAAGACAGAAAATGAGAGCAGAACTTTCCAAAGCATGTAAGCATTTGACAACATGCATGCATACTCACACACACACCCACATGGCCAGAAACCACTGGCATTCTTTCTGACAGACAGAATGGTTTCAGGATATATATGGCAGTGTAAAAGGTCATGGCTAGTCTGAACAGCTCAATGCCTCTGCAGACTTCCAGTGACAGTTACAGCTGCAGATGACTAAAATGTAGGCATGCTTACAGCACTCACATCTGAAGCCAAGGACTGAAATACTACCCGCCTGCTCCCAGCCACTCAGCAGCTTCTGGGAGAGCTGCAGCGGATGGCGTGCCGCAATACAGACCGTTGCCTAGCACTCATACTCTGTTTTGTTTGCTCTCTCTGATTGTGCTGACAGGGGCTTTGGATAAATGGAGTATTCATCCAATTACCCACGGCACCCCTTTCTACTGCCATAAATTTGAGGAAAACTAGTTTTACCACATGGATGTTTACTTCCAACTTTTTTGAACTCCCTGTAGCCTTTAGAACATTCCATTAACCCAGAGTGTTTACTAGCTGATCAGCTCTATAGTTTCTCTCTGTAATGAATTAGTGGAGAGGTCTGTGCAAATAGTGAGTTAAGTATGCATATCCCAAGTATCATGAGTAGCCTAGTAGGTTTCATTGTAGGTGAAATATCTCTTCTATACTTGGAAAGGAGAAGATGTAATTGAAAATATCCCTCGAGCCCGGCTGGAAAGTGGCTTCCAGCTGTTCCTGGCTAGCCCTGGCTCGGGATACTTCCAAACTCAGTTGGCAGCAGCAGGCGGACCGGCTACCACCCCCCGATGGGTCAGAGCTGCACGAGAGATGTCGGTGAGCCTTGATGAAGGTAGGAAGTGAGGAGGCTACTTTGTGCCTAGATGGTTTTTATTGTCACCTGACATTCGCAGGGGAGCCACACTTCTCTCTGAGCCTCTCTCGAGAGTGTCCCTGTGCCAGTCCCTGTGCGTGGTTACAGCTTATACGGACGGGGTTGGGAGAAGGGGGTGGACACAGGAGGGAAAGCCAATAAGGGAAATATGGATGTCACACAGACAGCGAATGGGAAACAAGGGGTGGGGGATTCCCCAGCCTGCTCCACTCTGGGACCGAGTCTCTCCGAACATTCTGGAAGGTGAGGAGAGGCTTCCCAGAGAGTGACAGGCTGTGGAGAACAAAGACAGGGGGAACCAAGTGGGGAGAAATACAGGGGGTAACTTGGGAGAAACCATTACAGAACAAACTAATGTTAACAATAAATAAAAAGATAGAAAACATGCCGCTACATGTAATGTATGTTTTATTCCACCCACTGTGGAAATCTTGCTAATTCAATACCAAAAATTCTGTTTATCAATACTGTTTGGCCCATATTTTCCTTGGCCTGGGAGCTAAGAAAGGAAAATAATGGGGGAATAATTTGCATAGTTTCAAAAAAGGGCAGCAAGACTATGAGTAGTCTGTTCTGAAAGTTTCACATCTGTGATATACCAGAACGGCTACAGACTGAGGGACACCAGAGGCTTCCAGTGTCAGAAAGGCATAACCTGAAGTTTAACAGAGCATAAGTATTAGTCAAAACAATCAACTGTAAACAAAATCACAGTACATGCCCAACATCTCTGGTAGAAGATCACACCATGGCAGAACACTGTTCAATCCCAGCATGACTGGCAAAATGAGCACACCTGGCTTTACCTAATAATGGCACAGTTAAAGTACCATGAGCTCAGCCACCTACTTTGTAAAGCTAAGTTATTTTTTGTGGGGTTTTTTTGTTTTGTTTTGTTTTAATCTCTATCTTAGACAATTGTTGGCTTTAAACCTCTGTTCTGGTGAATCTGAGACTATCTCATATTTTGCAAATGTTGCTTTGGTAGTGAAATTTACTCTGGTAGTTGGTTTTGCTTCATTTTTTTAAATCCTACCCTGTAAATTTGACCAGCAAACAGACAATCCTACCTTACTGCTCCAGATGTGCTGTGGAGCCTAGGGCAGTTTCTACCAGAATGCCATACTGAAGAGGCAATGTAGAGTCATGCAACGGCTAGCAGGAATGTCTTAGAGTATATGAATTCAGACAGGCAGGTCTTTTATTATGTATGCCAGGGTTTGCCAGTAGAGGGGAAAAAAAAAAGTCTTCTGGGAGAGAAATCCAGCTTTCACAAGCTTGGCAAATACTGCCTTGAAACCTAGGTCCACCACTGTCATGGTTGAACACCTGAAAATTGCAATCACTGTCAATGTACTTTCAACCTCTTGAAATAACACCAGGGCAATGGAGAAAGGAAAGGAGATTTTGCAGCTTGCACATCAAACACCAAAATAATGTGGAAAGCTGGAGGTTAATTAGAATAAAACCTCTGAATTCCTTTAAAATTGCCTTATTTATGCCTGTTAGAAATCCCTGCATCATGTGGAATAGCATCTGTGTCCTGTACTATATTTCCATTACTAAATACGCAAGTATTTGAGGGAAATTAATCTATAAATTATTTCTGTTATATAAAAATATATATG
This sequence comes from Acrocephalus scirpaceus scirpaceus, assembly GCA_910950805.1. NCBI lineage: Eukaryota > Metazoa > Chordata > Aves > Passeriformes > Sylviidae > Acrocephalus > Acrocephalus scirpaceus. The sequence goes on from OU383776.1 coordinate 49,942,097, forward strand.
TACAGGCATACAGCTCTACAAATGTATAATTTAATAGCCATAAAATTAGTATTGTTTGTAAAACTTTTTATATATTATAAACAAACTTATATCATTACCTTCTTATTTCCCTCTTTTCATAGGACAGAAAAAATTAGAGAGCCAAATACTGTTATGGATACTTGGGACAAAACCCTGACTCCCCTGGAAACAAAATGTCATCCTTACACCCCCAGGGTGAATAGGCAGAGATGCTTATTTCCTCATAAGAAGAGAGGCACCTCCCAATATCAGACTTCTCTGTCTCAGCCTGTGTCCACAGGCAGACTACAGACAGTTTCTGCTGTCAGCTGTGGGTTAAACGCCAAGGGACAAGGAAAGTTCACAGCTTGCAGGGGTTCAGCAAACATGCCAGTACTTTTCAGACCCTGCCGACTCTTGTCTCCAGCCATCTCATAATTCCTCATGATTTTAACACCAATCTGCACAAGTCTGTTTGCTGGTCAAACAACTGATTATTCAGCTCCCAGAAATTTATTGTCAGGATGATAGAAAGAAGAGTTTTCAGTTAAAGGAAGAAACTTTGTCTTCTGGCTTGTTGTCTTGGGTTGCAATATGTAACCAAAAATGTGTATTCTATTTGCCATCTGTTGAAACTGGTTGGGGAGGTTTTTTTCTTTATCTCTTGTATAACCCATTCCCTGTAACTCCAGGAGGGAGGGGGCAGGTGCCCTCTGTTACTGGGCCAGCTGTTACTGGACCACTGCCAGGTGGGGCAGTGTTTTTTATCTCTTCCAGGACCCATCCTCCCTCCAGTGGGAGGGCCAATGTTAATGTTAATGGGCCATTGAGGCTCACTGCATGACTGATACAATTACATCATCCCCTTGTGATATGCTCCACCCAGTGGGAGGAGCCAAGCATTCCTACCTGTATAAAGTCTGCGATTCAGAACAGCAGAGCAGCCTGTTTCCCACTGGATTCCCAGAGGAGGACCAGAGCCATCTTGCCATCACTTGACCCTTTCTACACGATCATCTCAACTCCAACAAAACCACATCTGTCACTCCAGGAGGATTTATTTGGACTGCTTCCAATGCCCTAACCAACAGGGTGTCAGGTGGTGCTCTGATTCTGTCAGTGTTTCCAGGATTGTTTGTTTGCTTGTTTTTTGTATTACTACATTTGAATTTTTAATATTCCTAGTAAAGAACTATTATTCCTATTCCCATATCTTTGCCCAAAAACCCCCTTAATTGCAAAATTATAGTAATTCTGAGGGAGGGAGTTTACATTCTCCAGGGGGTTTACATTCCAAGGGAAGCTCCAGCTTTCCCTGGCAGACACCCATCTTTCTAAACCAAGACACTTGTCCAGAGTGCAGTTCCATATGAAGGGCTAGGTTTTTAGATCAGAAGTCAAACATCTAGATCATTGGTGTCACCTAACATGAGCAAACATAGTTTAGGAGACTAAGCTTATATATGCAATTACCTCATGCATACAATCTCCCCTACTTGAGGGTGTGTCTAAGGTACATGGAACTTGCTGTCCTGAGGGAGAGAGGGCTGTTTTGCGATGCAGCACACACAGACATTTCTCAGGCTTAGGCAAGATGAGAAGGTTCCTTGAGCCCTCAACCTGGCCCTGGCCCAGGGGTGGAGGTTTGCATCCCTGGCCAGCAAATGCAGGGCTCTCCCCACTGTGTCTCAGCCCCTGGCAACACGTATTTCCAGCACAGGTGTCTCTGCCCTCACAAAGTTCTTCTGCTTTATATGAAAATACATAAATATTCATGGCTAAGAGCAAGTTTCAGTGATTGCATGTAGAATCAGTGGTGGTATATGTGATACCACTGGGGCTGCCAGATGTGTGGGCAACCAGGAAGGGGTTTTACTAAGGTAATTTTGGCAGCAGTTGACAGGAGTTTGCTATCCCTCCCTTGTTGCCCAGTAGTCAGGGTACCTCAGGGAAGACCTAGGATTCAGGCTATGCTTGAACAGGTGTTTCAATTTGTTGAATAATTTAGCCTTAGCTCACATGCAGTTGCACAAATGCTTTATGCATCTGTCTGCTCAACTTGCCATTTGCTCTAGCTCCCCTTTTTGGACGCCTGCTTGATATAATATCCTATATTGCCTTCCTGACCTGACTCTCAGCCAGGTCTGTGTAGGCAACTGGGTACTAATTTAGGGAAGACACAGACTTTAGACTGAGCAAAGAACGGCTGGAGTGCTTGTCCACCTTGCAAAATGTAACACAGATTTTTCTGAGTTAGCTTGGGGCCTGACAGTAGTCATGCTGAGAATACCAACTGTTGCATGAACAGAAGTGGGATAAAGACTTTGAAGAAATCACTGTATTAATGCATATATATGCCTTCAAGTGTCAAAGCTAACAACTGAGATGTGGATTAGATTAGATTTCTCTTTGGTGTATTGCTGAGCATAGTCTGCCTTGAGGATGAAGCAACCTCTGCACCTTGTGTCATAGGGATAAGGAAATGAATAGTTGAAACTGAATACAGCACTTTTCAACCACATCTCTTGTAGAAGTCAGAATGTGGCTTCCAAAATACTGTCAATGGCAATCTTGAAAACCCTTTAGCTGATTCAGACCAAGCACTGCCAAGAACTGTCTAGTGGCCTGTGACTCCTTATGGTATTACCATTTGTACACAAAATGAATCTCAATTCTTCAATCTGGAATGAGGGATGTGAATACAACAGTAAATGACTGATGTATAAGACACAGTGCTACAGAGCTGTGACACAGACACTGAGGGGACAACTGCTCCACATGAAACCAGAGGTGTCTGCAAGGTGGGTAGAATGTTAGACCCTTGTATATGTGACAAATCCCTTCTGCTGTCTACTGTGAACAGCTGCGAGGACAAGAATACCCTGAGGTGAAAACTAAGTAATTGCAACACTATTATTTCACTTAACACCATTCTCCACTCACAGCTTTCAAAATCAGTGTTTTGAGGAGAGAAACTGCAAAACTGAACAATCATCAAGACTGACTTGTTCTTTTCAATGGCATGCATTGTGCTTGTGGCACCAAAGATCCCAGCCTGACATCAACACCTCTCTTCCCCATGGGCATAGGGCCATTTTTCCTACATCCAGCATGAGGCCAAAGAGAGGGGAAGGTAAGACAAATTAAATTGCTGCTGGCACTGTGTGCCCCTGACAGATTGACTAGCTATGAACGCTTGAAGTTGAAACTTTAAAGCATGGATTGGTATCTCTTATTTTTCATGGTGCATTGGTACACTGGGTCAAAATATTTGCTTTTTACTTCTGGGAAGTTGGGCTTAGGTTCATTCTGGGAGCCAGCAGGGAAGTCCAGGCTGGGGCCGTACCATATTGGCTCTCAGTGCCTCCAGAGCCAGGTACTGCCAATCAAGTGCTTCCTCCACAAGGCAGTGTGAAACTCATAGAACAGCAGTCAGGAGGCAGCCACATTGTCAGACCTCCTTAAGTCCACTTACTTCATGAGAATGGCCGTCTTAAAATATAAATATGATTAAATTCTTGAAGATGTATATATAATGAGACATGAAAGAGAAAAATGGCAGCAGGGCACTCAGAGAAGTGTAACTCCTATAAAATTTTCTTTAATAATTAATTTCTCTGCTTAATTCATAGATGACTACACCTAGTTACTCTAAGGTAGAAATATTAAGGCAGACGTATTATTTGCCACAGGAGTAAGATATTTTTATATAAAGGAGAAGCCCAGTGGTCTGATAGGCAGTCTGAACTCCCCATCAGGATGCCTTGTGGTTGCATGCACAGGTTTATCTTCTGCCATGGTCCAGGCATTACATCTCTGCAGAAGCCATTCCTGTTCTCCTCTGGCCTACTTGACCAATATTCCTCCACTGGACCCTGTCCCAGGACCTTGGCCTAATTGAGAGCTGGGAGGGGGTGAGGACAGGCTGTGTTTGATACCCACAGATGCATTACTGCACCCACTGCCCTGAAGTTTACAGGCCCATCAGTGCTGACTGCACTGCTTACTGCCTGTCCTGAAAACCCTAGCGATTGAAGGGTGAAGGTCAGTCAGGTTATCATCTCCATGTTCCCTCCAGCACAGAACTGTTCCCTACAGTACCTTATTTACATGTGCTATGATTTACACAGCCCACCATGACTATCAATTAGCTCCCTTATCTTTCAATTATTTTTCTGGCCTGGCAGAACCTCCCTACCAGCATATTATTTTTGATGCTAAGTATGACCTCTCATCTGTTAATTTTGTTTCCAATTGCAATTGACTACACCTGGCAAATGTATTCAAATAAATCCTCCATTCCACTGACATTTCTTGAAAATGTTGTCTTTTCTTATTTCCCCCAATTCCTCCACTTTTAATTTAGCATTTTCACACAGTTAGGTCTTTTAATGCCTCTCCATAAAATAATACCACCGCTTCCTTAAAAATATTAATGGCTTTACTCCAAATTCTCATCAGTTTCTTACGGTCTTTTCTTCTTCTGAGTCTTGCAGACAAGCAAGCACCATCTTGCCAGCATGGGGTACAAAGAAACAAAGGGCCACCCAGTCTCTGATACATTGTTTTTATAAATAAAATTACAAATTGAACCGTTTTTCTCTTTCTCTCTCTTTTTTATTCCCTGCCCTTTTTTTTTTTTTAATGTGGGGAAGATACTAGATTTCATTTCAAATTTATATCTGAATTACTGCCCATTAATGCTTACGGGCCTTCTCTGAGTTTGTTTCTGTATGTGGCTCCTTTCTGAGACTTCCAGATAACACACTTGGTTGTGACAGAATTAACATTCCCTTGCTCAGGTGCAGCTCTATTAGGATTTTTTCTACCTTTCTATTGTCATAAGAATGCATAGTAAATGCCACATCCTAAGCCTGTAGCAAGCCATGTGCAGTCTCAGGTGAGAAAAGCAAATTTTTCACCAAACAGCAAAATTATCCAGAGCCAGAGCATCCTCTGTGCTGCAAAATTGGACTTTTAATCCAAAATTTTTTCATTCATGAAGCATATATGTACAGAATCACAGAATCATAAAATAGTTAGGGATGGAAGGGATCTCTGGAGATCATCCAATCCAACCCTCCTACCAAAGCAGGGTCATCTCCAGCAGGTTACACGCGATATAGCCAGGTAAGTTTTGAATGTCTCCAGAGCAGGAGACTGCACAACCTCCCTGGGCAGCCTGTTCCAGTGCTCTGCCACTCTCAGTGTAAAGCTCTTCCTCTGGCTGAGGTGGAATTTCTGGTGTTACAGTTTATTATGGCTATAACTCCTCCTGCTATTGATGGGCACTACTGAAAAGAGTCTGGCACCATCTTCTTGGCACCTGCCTTTGAAATATTTATACACACTAATGCGATCCCCTCTCAGTCTTCTCTTCTCTGGACTACAGAAGCCCAGCTCCCGCAGTCTCTTCTCGTACGGGAGATGCTCCTGATCCCAAATCATCGTTCTAGTCTCCGCCAACCCTCTCCCGCAGCGCTTTGTCCCCCTTGTGCTGCGGAGCTCAGGACGGGACCCAGCAGTGCCGGTATACAGCACAGATTGTCCGTACAAAGCCCACGGCGTGTCTATGAAGTGCATTCCCTGAGTACCTCTGCGGGGTTCTGTGGGATTCTGTGGGAGATTTGTGCTCTCCGCACCACCGGGCCCTCCGCGCTGCTGCTCCCCGGCGCCCCCTAGCGGCCTGCTGCGCCCACACGGCGCCCTCCAGCGGCGGCGTAGTCCCGCCCCTGGGGGCGCAGGGCGTGGCTCTGATTGGTCTCGGCGGGGCGGCCCCGCCCCCTGCGCAGGGCCGGCCCTGGGGGCGGGGCCGGGCTGTCATGGGAGCGCCGGACGGAGCACGGGTAGTGGCGGCGGGCGCGTCCTTGTGAGGGCGGCGGCGACGGCTGCGGAGGGAGACGGTCCGGAGCCCCCCGAGAAGGTAACGCGCGGCCTGGCGGGCCTTTCCGGCCAGCTCCGAGCACGGCGGCCGCGGGGGCTGGATGCCGTGAGGGAAAGGAGGGAGGGGGATGGGGCCGCCGAGCTCTGGGCGCAGCGGGTCCGGTCGTGCGGCGAGCGGAGGGGTCGAGCTCTCCCCGCCGCCCGGGGCTTGGCCGAAGTGCGGCCGTCGCTTTCCCCGCCCGGCTGCCCTGGAGGCGCGTGTCTGCGGGTCTTCGGCGGAAGCCGGGGGCTCTGTACTTGGGATACGCCCCGGAACGAGTCGGGGGTGCAGCTCACGGAGGAATGCGGGAGAAGAGAATCGTTCTGTGTCTGGTGTGGATAATGCGCTGGTAGGATCAGCCCCCTCCTCCCCGTAGCTTTCCTCAGGGCCATCGCTCGGCCCGGGAGAGTCCCAAGGAATGCAGCTGGACTCCGACGCACCACAACAGTGACTTGTTTGGGTGTAGCTGTGGGGAAATACAATGCGGTTGCTTGTTTGCGAAGTAGGAGATGAAAACATCGAGAATTCTCCTTTTGCAGATTTGTGATAAGCATAGCCTGCGCTTCATTAGGACCGTGTTCGGAGTCTCCATGTTGTCCTATCTGGATGAAACTGATCTGACAAGAAGCTAGGGACATTCTGTTTGGGCTAAGCACTTCCAATAAACTCTTGACTGGAAAAATCAGGTGTGTATCTAATCAGAAAGCAGAGAGGTACAGACTAAATGGATCTAAAGACAGCAGTCTTCAACGCAGCTCGTGATGGCAAGCTGCGGCTCCTTTCCAAGCTACTGTCGAGCAAAACAAGGGAAGAGGTGGCCCAACTGATGTCAGAAAAAACCAATGGTGCCACACCACTTCTGATGGCAGCCCGCTATGGTCACCTCGACATGGTGGAATACTTGTTGGACCATTGCTCTGCCTCGATAGAGGTTGGTGGATCGGTGAATTTTGATGGTGAGACTATCGAGGGGGCTCCGCCGTTATGGGCAGCATCAGCTGCCGGCCATTTGAAAGTTGTTCAGTGTCTCTTGGATCATGGTGCATCTGTCAACAACACAACGCTGACAAATTCAACGCCGCTTAGAGCAGCCTGTTTTGATGGTCACTTGGAAATAGTCAAATACCTTGTGGAGCACAAAGCAGACCTGGAAGTATCAAACCGTCACGGGCATACGTGCTTGATGATCTCATGTTACAAAGGCCACAAAGAAATTGCTCAGTATTTACTTGAAAAAGGAGCTGATGTGAACAGAAAAAGTGTTAAAGGTAAGTTAGTTTTTTCACTTTCATTGTGGTAGAGATAAAGTTACTCATTTACTTTTTTAGGAGTCTGACATAAAAAATATTCTTCTGTTCTCATAAAATGTAAGATATAAAGTGTTTATAGCTATGTTTTTACTTTTTAGTTTACTCTTTTTTAACGTGGATTACAAAATTTTGTTTTAAATTGATACATTTTAATCCTAAATCCCTAATTTTTAAAAGACTTAGTCATATGAAATGTCATATTTATGCATGTGTTAAAAGCTAATAAACTTGCTGAGAACCACTCTGTGTAGTAGGTTGGTCTAGCAATGTACTCAAATACATGAGCATGTATTTTTGGTTTTTGTACTATTTCTTAACAAATCAAGTATGCTATACATAAAACCAATCTGTGCCAGTAAGACTGGTCCAAGGAAATATGCATAAAGGAGAAAAATTACTTTCTGCATTGGAAAATGAGTAACCACTTTGCTATTCACCCACTCCCTCCAGATTACTGAGTATTTTTGTACCTTTTCCAATGTTAGTAAACAAAAATTAATATATTAGGATTAAAGAAATGAAGATGCAGGTGACTCTTATCTCAACAGAAAGACTTCCAGTGGCTCACACATCTCAAACCCATTTTACAGTTGCTCTGGTGTTACCACGGGAAGTGAAGACTTCTGGCTTTTTTTCCTATGATCATAATTAGTTGGATATCTAAATTTTTTATTACATATCAGACTTGTATTTAGTTGTGATATTAACCTGAAAAACACGCCATTTACTGCAAGTTACAGTTAACTTTATCTCACTGAGCCAGGATTATGTTTCAGCAGGTTCTGGGTTTTTTAATATATATATGAAAACTAATCTGCTAGCAGTTCTTTTTGTAGCATAATACTTCTACTGCCTTTACTTGGTTAATTACATTTGTAACTGTATACTATACCTTCCAGTTGTTTGTGTTAAAATATCCTCTGTGTTTAGATTATTGTATGATACTGGTAAATACCAAATGTAAGAATAATCTTTGGAAAAGCTGCTTGGTTAAATATGCCTTTTTTTCAGCAAATCATACAAATATGTGGGTTTAGCGTAAAGAAAGCTAAACTACAGATCTGTCATGGAGGTGGGCAGAGCAAAATAAATCTTCCTTTTTAAGGGTTTGAGGTTGCTTATGAATCATCATGGACTTGTGGTAGGATAAAAATGTCATTTTTCTAAATAACATTCTGGGAATAGCAAGCTTAATTTAAAGTGTGTAAGCAGCTGAAAACTTGGGGTTTAGTTTTAAACCTATCCCTTTACATGATAGGTGTGAACCAAGCAATGCTGTTAAATATTTGATTTAATAGGGAAAAAGATGTAATTCTGCAGCTCTTTTTCTCCCTCATTTTGTGTTGAGGGAGCAGGCTTTACCTTACTTGTCCTTTTTATTTACTTTATTAGTGAATTAGTATTATTTGTCATTGTAAAAATCACTGAGGATTTTCTCAGTCCTGTTAGTTATTATCTTGATTCCTTTCTACTTCCTTTAGTTTCTGTATGACTTGCATCTAGGCACACAAGCAAAAGTTCTTAAGGTAGATAAATGATAATTAAAGAAGTTGGATTGGATAATATGGTTATGGATTGGATATGGTTCAGCTCATTAAAAGTCATACTTCAAAGTGTCACGTGTTCAACTGGATGTGTGTACCTAATAGCTATCTGTCAATAATGTGTGGAAATCCCCTCTGGTGGGACAGGAGCATACTTTTTGTATCCTAAGTCTGATCTCTGAAGTTACTGAATAAGCAGTGGTGAGGTCAAGCAAGTACTATAAACCCTGAAAGTCATCTGTGGAAAGGCAGAAGAACTGAGGAAAATTGGTAGCTGTAAGTATTGTAACAGTGGCTGAGAGTCAGCAGGTAACCTCCTCCTCAGTTTTGTTTTGCAGAAGTGGTATTGATTTTACTATTAACTCAACAGAATTAATTCCACATTGTCACCCTCCCCCTCAAAGAGTCTTCTATATTACTTTCAGTTTATTCTCCTCTCTGCTATTTACTAGATAGCTGACAGTGTGTCCTGTGCTTGTAGCAGGAAGATAACAGAGCACCTGAGTGTTCTGCACCTGAGTAGTAAAAGTTGTTGCTGCCCTTGTATGTGAGTTTTTTTAGACAGGCCCTTTCCTGGGCCATGTATAGAGAAGCCTATTGTTCCATGAAAGATGGAAAAAAAAAATGGATGGTTGCATTTAAAATTGCAATGCTCCTTTTAAGAATAGAGCTATGTAACTTCAGTAGAGTTGCTGTTGGGGGAGATTACTATAGATCCTTTTTTAGGTATTATTCTTAGAGCTTGTATGAGTGTGGGGGGCAGAATTACTTGAACTATGTCTTGTGGTTTTCCACTGGATTTTCATATTACAGAATAGGACGTAATACACATTTTAAACCTCATGAATACATATGTTTTGAAGTGTTGACAGTTCCAGGGAAAAATCTAAATACTTTGATAAGAAAAAATAGGTACATTCATATGCATCTAAATGTATGAAAGAGTAGGTGAAAACGTGGTGGAATTGTGCTTCTAAAATGCAGAATCCCACAACTGTGTTTTGGACTATGGAAATTCAGAATTCAGAGGTTCTTGAAAAAGTTACAGACGTACAGCCAGGAAATTAAAACGTTCATAAAAATTTCAGAGCATGTCAGGTAAGATGCTATGCTAAGGTGAATGAGGTGAATTGTAGCTCTGGCAGTGTGGCATGGTAGACGGTGCTGAAGAAGGATATTTGTGTAGATGAGTCCTCAACTGTGAAAATGGCCAGTGGTTCTAAATTTAAAGTACAAGCCTTTGGTGGTATTTTTTTCTACTGTTTTGCAAATCTGAACTTTCTCACAGTTTCCCTGAACTTCTAGTTAGGATTTAGGCTGCAGAACTGTAAGCAAAGGATTTAAAAAAAAAATTAGTTTACATGAACAGTGTTAAGTGGTGGGGACAAACTGATAGGTGGAGTAAGAAGGGTGGATGGGTGTTACTATTTTGTAATTGTGGAAAACAGCAGAGATATCTGTGGATAGGGAGCAGCCTAAGCAATACTCTACAAAGCGGATTTTTTTACTGCTGTCTCTGATTTCATAGCTTTCTCCAGTGTACTACTCTCGTGGTTTAACACCAGCCAGCAGCCAAGGCCCAGGCACCTGCTTGCTCACTTCCTCACCAGTGAGACCAGGGGGAAGAATACATGTGAGTTGAGATATTGACAGTTTAATAGGGAAAACAAAAGCAGTGCACACAAGCAAAGTAAAACAAGGAATTAATTCACCACTTCCCACGGGCAGGCTGATGGTCAGCCATCTCCAGAAGTGCAGGGCCCCATCACATGTAATGCTTACTTGAGAAGACAAATGCCATCACTCCAAATGTTTCCCCTTTTCTCTTTCTTCCCCTCAGCTTTTTGTACTGAGCATGATGTCACATGGTCTGGAATATCCCTTTGGTCAGTTGGGGTTACCTGTCCCAGCTGTGTCTCCTCCCAGCCTCTCATGCACCCTCAACTTCCTGACCAGCCTGGAAGTACAAAGTACAGAAAAGGCCTTGGCTCTGTGTAAGCCCAGCTCAGCAATAACAAAAACATCTCTGTATTATCAGCCTTGTGTTCAGCACAAATCCAAAACACAGCCCCATACCAGCCACTTGAAGAAAATTAGCTACCCCAGCTGAAACCAGCAGAACAACTCATCATTTAAGAAGCTGCAAATTAAAAATAAAGTTTACTGAGTTTCACTTGTAGTTAATGATCTCTCGGATGGCAAGTTGTTATGCTGTTCCTAAAAGTAGGAAGAGTGTGGATAGAGTAGCAGAAACAAAGTTTTTTTCAGAAGGTGGAATCCTAGAACTAAAACCACAAATGAAATACAGTTTTGTCACTGTGCCAGGTGAGGAGCATGTTCTGTGTCAGCTGCATGCCGTTTTCTGTTCTGCTGCATTATGAAGCCTGGCAGTGATTTGTTATTAGAGTAGTGCTACCTTACTATTACCTTCAGAACAGACCATTGCATTCTCAAATACAGTGTTTCGCTGATGTGTTTCTGTGCAGTCTTCATTTGGTGATGTGTAGGCAGGAAAATGCTTACTCTCTTAATACAAGTGTCAGTCATCTTAGGGATTCCAGATTACAGCTTTGGGCTCTTTGCGGGTGTCTTTATTTGATTTTTTATTTAAGGTACAATATTTCTTATAAATTCCCCAATAGAACTATTTTTTGTTCAGGCTGATTATAAAGAAATCCTATACTTCTGCTTCAATTCCAGACAGAACAATTAAAATCTTGCATTTTGAAAATTTGAAGTGCACATTTTCTTAGTTTATGTTATACTTTATTCTCTTATGCCAGATTTTCAGAAAGGAAGGGGAAAAAAAATCCATTTTTGCTGCAGTTAATGAATTAGATTATAGATAAAGTATGCATGTACTGGTAGCCAGATGGGCCTAATGCGAGAGAATTGTAACCTTTTTTCAAAATACATGCTTGAAAGGCAGGTGTTTTACCTGTACATAGCTGGCAAGTCTGTCCATTGCTCAGTGGCTTGGTATGTGGTCTCTCTTCAGAGTGTTTTCTGTGGTTTTGTTAGTGGTTTTCACCAACTCTTGCCTGCCTTCAGTAGTTAATAGACTAATCAGCAAGCCTAAAGACTGGTTTTTCACCTCCAGAGCATTAGAAAATCAAAATTTCTTTCTAAGAAATGCTGGACTAGCCATTCTCCTAGTTATTGCTTGAGACATGCACAGGAGTGTTTGATCAGATTTAAAAAAAGAATGCTGTGATTCTTAAATTCCACTGGGACAGTATTTGATAGTTTTGCAAAATAATATGATAAACAAGGTTTGTTGACTTAGTTTCCTCATTTTGGGAAGCATAGAAGCATACAAACCTCTGTCTCTATGGGTATTTTATTAAGGGCTAGTGCTATTTCAGTATTGTTATTTATAAGTGGCACTGGAAGGTGTAACACTCAAACTTGCTGGTAAGGCAAAAAACCTTTTACAGACATGGCTGATCAGAAGTAAGGGGATTTTGGAGAGTCATGCTCTTTCCTTCATGACAAGTGTAGTCTAGTATGTGTTAAAAATTAATTTTCTGGTGCAGTAAACATTAAGGAGTCTTGACAGGTTTGCTTTCTTCTGAGAGTGTTTGTCTTCTCTGTTTGCCAGGGTTCATAGAATCATAGAGGGGGCAGGGAGGTGGTAAAAAAAACCCAAAACAAAGGTCCTTGGGTTTCATTTCTGCTTGTTTGTTTCACTTGTTGTTGTTGTTGCCTTTTTTTAAATTCTCCCAGTGAACAAACATTTGTTTTAAAAGTTGCTGTGTCTTTTTTTTTTGGGGGGGGGGGAGGAGGAGGTTACTTTTTTTTTTCCTTTTTTGGTAGGTATTACACGGTACAGGGTACTGAAACTTGTAGATACTTTGTATGTGACTGTGTGCAGAAACCGAACTTCAGGAGGAATGTCTGTAAGTTAAATAAGGAAGATGAAAATACAGTTGAGGTTTAATTCTAACTAAAAGGTTTTTGTTGAAATTCAATGATTAACAGCATGCTGTTATTCTTTTAGTAATTAGTAATCTTGACAATACAAGTTCTCATAAGGTACTTCAGTGAGCAAGACAGCAGTTATTCCCATACAGCATATGGAAATTAGATTAAAACAAATTGTTGAGATTAGCAGTTCTTTGCATTTTTTAGGTACTTTGTTGAAGGAAAGATGTTTAGTTTTTTATTCACTATGCATACTAAGAGTTAGGATGTATAACAGTTTTCTTGTCCGTGTTTGTAACTATCTGGCAATACTTTTCTTTTAAATCAATAAAGACTCTTGGAAGACTGAATTACTTGAAGTGCTGTAATAGAAAAAGAAATTAAATAGAAAAAGTGCTGAAATAGAAAAAAAAAATTTTATATCAAAAATTCACTTTATAAAAGTGATCAATTAATTTGTAAGGCTGCAAAAATATATACAGGTGGTTAATTTTACACACTGGTCAGTCATTTAAATTAAATACATTTTTTTCCTTTTTTTAATGATCTTGGCTAGAAAATCAGATTGGTATTAAGTTTTAATGTAAGTTCTCTGATGTGGGAATTTGATGAAGCATTTTGGAAGTATTAAGAAGTGGATGCACTGTAGAAAGGCCTGTTCTCCTTCTGAATTTGAATACCCACCCCCACTCCAATAAGCTTTTTGGAAATTCTGGGTAGTTAGTTCTGTGATACATGAAGTGTTTCTGTAATGTTCATAACTACTTTCAAAGCAGTCCTATTAACAAAAGAGTAAAATGTGAAGGTACAATGCCAGCTACCCATACCTTTTTCCATACTTGGTATCTGCAAGATTTGAAAGGAATGGAGTTGTGGTTATTCTGTTTCATTTTGCTATTTTTAATAAGAGGAAGTTATTAGGTAATGTGAATAGTAAAGTTTTACACAGATAGAAGCAGCTTGTAAGCAGTATTAGCAATACAATATACTTAGCAGAGCAGTATCAGGACTACCAGAACCATCTGCAGTCCAGTTTTTTGTCTGTACAAGGAGCCTTTCATGTTATAGTAACACTAGCTATCTTAGATATGTGATTATATTCCTGTGGTCCATTTTACAATTAAAAATTGATTTTAAAAAATTAAATGAAACCTACTTTGAAATAATCATTCCCACCTTTAAAGAATTACTTTAATTTGACCAACACCATCATATCTGTCTCTTGGGAAAGTGCTTGTCAAAGAGAATGACTTTCAAATTACTTTTGCTTTGGTTTTTTTTTTCTTTTTCCTTCTTAAAACAGCAATTGATATAATGTTTTTTATTTTGTTACTGAATAGATAATGTTACAAAAATTGAATTAACTGCTGAATTATGTTCAGCCACTATTTATCAATGTAGACAATATAATCACTATAGTGACACTACAGACAATGTAATGTTTTGAAATGGATGAGTTAATTCACGGAATAGTGGTTGATTTGCTGTATTTATTTGAACTGTTCAGTTCCTGGTTAATTTGTGGCCAATGTGTAGCCTTTGATTTACACATTAAGACTGCTCCCATGTTTTCTTTCAAATTCTTCCTCTAATTTAACAGTTGATACTTGCTAGGTGTAGATGTCTGGCAGTGTTATTTCTTAAGGTTGGGGTTTATGTTTGGGGTTTAAGTTGGCGCCTCTCAACTATCTGTCTACTTGTAGGCGCTTTTATGTGGAAACTTGTGTTTCTTACAAAGTATTCTTCCCACTGCTGTATCTGTATAATCAAATCAAACTTCACGAAGGTGCAGCCACTAAAAATTAGTAGTGATGGCCTTGCATTATTAGTTTATACATGGCATAATTTAAGCTGTGATTATTTTAATTCTAAGGGCTACTGCAGTATAAATAGCCGGAAAATTACACTACTTCTGATAGGCTGTTTAAACTGAAATCAGTAATTGTAACATCAACAAAAAAACCTAAATTGTTTCAAATTTAGGGCATCCAGTTGGAAAGAACAGTGAAATTCCTTGGAGTCTTAAGCATATTTCCGTATGTTCTACGTAGCTGCATTATAAATTAATGGCATACAGGCTGCTGGATTGGGTTTTCTTGGACAATGGCCAAGTTTATTTTGTGTGGAATTTTTTTGGTCATAGTGTGTATGCCTGGAGATTGATAAAAGAGTGTCAAAAGCAGCATTACATAGTGATAGATCTGCAGTATGTAATGTGTACCATTGTTGCAGTTGTCAAAGCTAGCAAAATATATATTGATAGTTGTGAAACGATAGTAAGAACTTTGACGTTACTGATACCTTTTGGCTTATTTGTCTTTAATGTGCTTTTATGCTACTATTTTTAAAATATATTAAAAATATTTACTTGAAGTTAGAAACAGCTACCAGTTGCAGAGCTCTGCTGTGAAGGATTGTTATGGAATTGAGTACACCCTGAAAAAGCTGTGTTAACTGCTGGCTCACCCAACACCCATGTGCATCTGGTTTTGCCTTTATCAATAAATGCAGAACTGAAGATGCTCTGAGGGACCAGCCATTCTTTAGATCTGGATTGGCAGCTGTAGTCTCATTTTAACTAGACTTACAGCACTATAGCAAGAAGAGTAAAGTGTATGTGTATTGGTAAGTTTGTATATTGGTCTGCATTTGACATCTTCCTCTCTTAGGAATGTCAAGGTCTTGTCCTTTCTCAGTTGGCATATTGACAGTTTCCTGGTCTGTGATGTCAGGTAAAGATAGAGAGAATTATAGTTGATAAGCTATGTATGCCAAATTTGCCAACTTTCAATACACCTAAGTTTACTTAAATCTCTACTCCTGTAATTGAAAGTTTTGTTAGTCTCAGTAGAGATTGTAGTGTGGCCGGACCTATAACTGACTTAGTGTTATTAATGTTAAAAATTGCCTGAGGTATTAGAAAAAATTAGAAAATCACTTCCCTTTGTATGAACTAGATTTAACTTCATGAATCTTGATCTAACACGTAGTTTCATGTGCCACTTTGTGTTGGGATGTTTTCCTTAGTTCACTTGTTAATAAGTGATTGTAAAATCACTGGCCACTATTCAGAAATGTTTCCGGAAAAGAATATTTTGAAGGTTAAGTTTACTGTCAATAAATGAAGCACTCTAGTATATTTTAGGGTTTTTTTCTTAAAATGTTTTAATTTTGCACTTAAAATATGGTTCAGGGGACAAAGTACGTTCATAACTCTGGTATAATTGCAAAAACCTGAGTCATAAGCTTTAGAAAGTAACTTTTTTTTTATTTTTGTATGAATTTGATTAGTGTGTCAGCTGAATTTCAGCATCTGCTGGGCCTGGATTGAGACTTAGTTTGTTACGGATCACTCATTTTTTCTGTTATTGATATTTTTCTAATTGCTGAAACTGAGACCGTCAAAGAGGCTTTAAAACATGCTGTGAGTTCTTTTTCAGATGATTCACAAAACAGTTTGAGGGAGAAGCAGGAGTTCAATTTACATATGAAGTTTTGAGAACTGAAAGATAAGGAGAGGAGGAGTGAGGAGTGGATGTTTGGGATAGTAGTGAGGAAACTACGGCAAAATGTCCAGTGCCCATTATAAAATATTCATTTAAACAGTCTTTAAGTATCTTCATCCTTTTTCTGCATACCAAAACTTGCAAAGCATTAGACAAACATTTTCTGCCTTGACTTGACAGAAGAGAAAAACAAGCTGTTATGTGATAATCTGCTAATATAAAACACAGAATAGAGGTCTGCCTTAGTGGGCCTAAGGTGTCTGGATCTGCTGCTGACAGAGGATATTAAATTTAGAGGGGAGTAATTATGGTTTGACCAGACACTTCTGAATTTTGCTTTCCTGGTTTTTTTTCTTTGATTTTATTTACTCTTATTGTGCAAGAGTGTGTTGTGAAGTCACATATGTAAAAGTTCAAGGTGTCAAAATTATTTGTGTAGACCTACATTAAGTTCTTATAATTGAATTGGAAATGGGATGTATTTACTATTTCTGAAGTGATTTTAGTAACTATGAAATATTGTTTCTTATAAACTTAAATATGTATGACTTTTACATGTTTAAGCCAGTGTAAACAATACATTTCTGGCAGAAAGAGTGTATTAGTGGAAAGACTTAATCTTTAGTTTTAATTTATTTCTATATGTGCTGGTTTGAAAGCAAAATCAGTGAAGGGCTCGAAGTCAGAAACACAATTTAATAAGATGGAAAGAAAATAAAGGAAGGTAAAATAAAATAAAAGTAATAGTACAAAAAAAAAAAACCACTGACAGAGTCAGAATACAACCTGACACCCTGTTAGGGTGGTAGTAGCAGTCCAGATGAGATGGTCTTGTCAAAGCAGTGATTCCTGTAGAAAGGTCTGGCAGCTCTTGTCTCCTCTGGGAGTCCAGTGAATAAAAGCTGCCTGTGCTGTCTCAAACCCTGGATTATATCCAGGTGGGAATGCTTGGCTCCTCCCCCTGGGCAGAGCATCTCACAATGGGATGATCTCATTCTATGAGTCATGCAGTGGGTCCTTGATGGCCCATTAAACAGAGATAACTCCCAGAGGGAGTTATCTATGAGTCATGTGGCAAGGCATTGTTAGGCTCATTAACAGAAGATAAGGAAAAACACTGCCCCACCCTGGCTCCAACGGCTCATGGGGATAGAATACATACCTTGGGCACAATTTTACATTGTAACGTAGGACACTATACAGTGTTAGGCTTTTAAAGCAGATCTCAGGCATGCTTTTGACTAGAGTTTCATTAATCAAATACTTTAGTATAAGGAGTGAAGTGTGCATTTTAGATATCAGAGTCTGGAGAAAAAAAATTAAAGTGTATGAAGATAAATAGGAGCGGTAGACTGTACAAATATATTCTTATCCCTCACATGACCTGAAGATTTCTAGTGCTTTCTTTCCTAATCCACAGTAGTTTACTTAGAGACTAGAAATACAACAGCAAGGGCCACTGTGTATCACTGTCTTGTAGGCATTTAAAACATAAGCCTGCCGAAAATAGAAATAAGGAAGTTTCCTGAAACTGTCTTAACTTTTAAAAGCCAGTCTTGTTACTAGGAATGGGCAGACAATCATTAGAATAGGAGGTGTCCTTTGTGAGTGTGGAAACTTGCTAGCAGTGTAACAGAAACTGATGATGCGATGAGCAGCTAACTGAATTTGCCAGGCTAACAATATAGGAAATCTTAATCCGTTGTGAGGTAGATATTAACATGAACTTTCTGTTAATTCATTTTGTGTGAAGCTGAAAAGCTGCTATGCCTGAGTCAGTAATATGTATAATATATTAAAAAGAAAAGGGTAGATATAAATTGTGTGGTTTTAAATGCAGTTAGCGACATAAGAGACTTTGTTATGTTAGAGGGGGTCTGGAGAGTTTGCGTCTATTTTTTCCTTCCGCTCCAGTGAAGTACACATATCTGAAGTAAAACCACCATCTAGTTGCCGCCAAATAGTTAGATATTTAGCTGTGGTATCCAATACTTGCTTTCTAATTTTCTGTGAATATTTTCAAACAAGTGGCAGTAGTGCTTATTAGAAATTTCCCCACATGGTATTGGAACCGGGATGCCATCAAATATAAAAGACTATGCAATGTCATGGTAATGGAAAATAATCTGCATGTAAATTAAAACTTTCTTATAACAGAGATGTCTGTACATGATGTGTTGAGGGCATCCCTTTTCTTTGGCAATCCTAACAAGAAGAGCAGAGGGGTTAAGGTGGGACTTAAGGTAAAGGCCTAAATAAGTATTAAGAATAGATTGTCTGGGTTTATACATTCCCTTGACAAAATTCCCTGTTCCTTTAGAATATATTGGCAGTCTCAAAGGTCCCAGCTGAGATCGGTCTGTTGTGATGTTTTCTATTGAGTAAAGTAATTTCTTCAAAACACGAAAATCAAAAGAGATGGCAGGTGAAGAGAGGAAGAGCAATAGAGTAGGTGAAAACAAAGTGAATATTGAGTTAGGTCAGCTTTAATTTTCATACAGATCCCATTATTATTTAATAATTGCTGGAGATTGAGAGGAAAGGAAAGTTAGCAAGGGAAGCAGGAAAATTGAAGCAACATGGAGGTAGCCATCTCAAGTTTCTGTTTCATACTTGAAAGCAGATAAAAAAATCCCTTATAGAATAAATTATTCCAGTTGGATTATGGAATATGAACAGTGATCATCTGGTCCGACTGCCTGACTGATTTGTAGCTAAATTGAATCAAATTAGTGAGGACATTGACCAAAGGCATCTGAAACACTGACAGGCTTGGGGAATCAACCACCTCTAAAAAAGCCTCCTCAGTGTTTGAAGCAAAGAGAATTTTTCTCATGTCAAGTCTGAATGTCTCCTAGCACAGTTTTGAGTTGTTCCTATGTGTCCTGTCACTGGATACTGAGGGTCCTCCCTCTCTGCTTCTCCTCAGGAAGCTGTAGAGAACAGCAAGATAATCCTTCAGCATCCATTTCTGCAAGCTTGATATATCTAAAGTCCTTAGCAGCTCCTCGCAGGACATTCCTCCCAGCCCTGTCACCAACTTGGTTGCCGTCTTCTAGGTGCATCTGAAGACTTTGACATCCTTCTTAAATTGTGGGGCCCAGAACTGCTCACAGCGCTCTGGGGAAGGCAATGCCACTGCTGAGAACAGCAGGATAATTGCCTCCATGGGCTGGCTGGCTGTGCTGTGCTGTGTTTGATGCAGCTCTTGGTGGGGTTTGCCCTGGTGGCTCACACTGAGCCTGCTGCCAACCAGCAACCCCAGGTCCCTCTCTGCAGGGCTGCTCTCCAGCCTGTTCATCTCCCCATTCATATTTGTGCCAGGTGTTACTCAACGCCAGGGGCAGTATCCACTGCCCCTGCTAAATTTCATGCCCTTGATGATTGCTCAATGCACCAATCTGTGCAGATCCTTCTGGAAGGCTTCTTGTCCCATGAGATAGTCAATGGCACCTCCCAGTTTGGACTCATCATCAGATTCTCTCTATAATGGTGCATTCAAGTCCTGCATCTGGGTCATTGACAAATATATTGAGCAGCACCGGCCCTAGAACTGAGCCCTGAGGAACACAGGAACGCTCCTGGTGACCTGTCTCCAGCCACTGGTAGCCCCATCCACTGCAATCCTTTGAGCTCTGTCCTTCAGACAGTTCTATACCCAATGCACCTTGAACCTACTCACCTCACACCTGGATAACTTGTCCAGAAGGGTGTTGTGGGGGACAATATAAAAGACAAAAAAGACAAAACTGACTAAAAGGCAAAAATCCTACATCCACTGTCTTCCCTTCATCTGCTTGGATGAGTTACTTTACTCTGGAAGGGTATCAAATTACAGGACAAAAACCAGGACAAAACCCTTCAACCCAAGTTGATGGTACCTAATGATTGCATTGTCCTTTAAATGCCTTACAGTAGCATTCAGTGTAATCTTCTCCATAATTTTTCTGAGTGTTGATGTAACACTAACAAGTCTCTAGGCTCCTGGGGTAATCCCTCTTTCCTTTCTTATAAAATAAAATAATATTGGTTAGCTTCTATTTGGTGGGAACTTCCCCAGACTCCCAAGACATTTAGTAGCTGATGGAAAAGGGTACTGCCATAACAAACAGCAGCTTCTTCAATACTCGGGTAAATCCCATCAGGTCCTGTGGACATGTGAACTGCAAACTGCTTCTCAGCTAGTCCCCGAGAGGTGTCTCATCCAATAGGAAGTCACTATTCCTGAAGTCATTCTCTAAATCTGGGGACTGGGCAGATGATAGTTTATCTGTATTATTAAAGACTGAGGCAGAGGAAAGCATTTAATGTCTGCACAGTTCTTCACCCTTAGTAGTCAGATGACCATCTTTAATAGGTATCAGCCTGGTATTTAGACCTCCTCTTGCTACTAGTGTTCTTCAAAAACCTTTCTTGTTGTCTGACACAATACTGGTCAGTTTCAACTCTTAATTGAGCTTTGGCCTTTTGCATCTTGTCCCTTGCATATATGAACCACAGCTCTGTTAAATTCCTGCAAAGCCTGACGTTGTTTCTACACAGCATACAATTTCTTTTTCCTCCTGAGCTCCAAGAGGAGTTATCTGTCCAGTCAAACTGGTCTCCTGTCCTGTTTGCTTCACTTTTGATACAATGGAATTGCCAACTCCTGTGTTTTTATGTAGTGAAGAGCTCTATTTTAATTCTGGTTTGGGAGTTTTTCTTAAACCTGTTTAATTTTTTCAGATAATAATATCAAACATTTTGATTTTTATAACTGTGTGGCAGCCTTGCTTTCATAGTACATAAATGGGGAAACAAAACCCGTTTTAAACCCATAAATATTTGGGAGTTTTTAATTTTTTTTTTTAACTATTAGTATGGTGAGATTTGGACTGTAATTTGATATGATTTTTGTAACTGTGTTTGTTATTTTGCAGGAAATACAGCACTGCATGACTGTGCAGAATCTGGAAGTTTGGAGATCATGAAGATGCTTCTCAAGTATTGTGCTAAAATGGAGAAGGATGGTTATGGAATGACTCCCCTTCTGTCAGCCAGTGTGACTGGCCACACAAATATAGTGGACTTTCTGACCCAGCATGTACAGACTAGTAAGGCTGAGCGCATAAATGCCCTGGAACTTCTAGGAGCAACATTTGTGGACAAAAAGAGAGATCTGCTTGGTGCTTTGAAATACTGGAAAAGAGCTATGGAAATGAGATACAGTGATAGGACTAATATCCTCAGCAAACCTGTGCCACAAACACTGATTATGGCTTATGATTATGCTAAAGAGGTAAACAGCTCAGAAGAGCTAGAAAATCTTGTTGCAGACCCAGATGAAATGAGAATGCAGGCATTGTTAATTAGAGAACGTATTCTTGGCCCTTCTCACCCAGACACATCCTACTATATTAGATACAGAGGTGCTGTGTATGCAGACTCCGGAAACTTCAAGCGTTGCATCAATTTATGGAAGTATGCTTTGGACATGCAACAGAGCAATCTTGATCCGCTGAGCCCTATGACAGCCAGCAGTTTGCTATCATTTGCTGAACTTTTCTCCTTCATGCTTCAGGATAGGGCAAAAGGCCTGCTAGGCACTACTGTCACTTTTGATGATCTAATGGGTATACTCTGCAAAAGCGTTCTTGAAATAGAACGGGCCATGAAACAAACCCAGTGTCTTCCTGATCCAATACAGCTGAACAAAGCCCTTTCCATCATTTTGCATTTAATTTGCTTGTTGGAGAAAGTACCTTGCAGCTCAGAACAGGAACATTTTAAGAAGCAAACTATTTACAAGTTTCTTAAGCTTCAGCCTAGAGGAAAGAATAACTTCAGTCCACTTCACCTTGCTGTTGATAATAATACTACGTGTGTTGGTCGCTACCCAGTTTGTAAATTCCCCTCTCTACAAGTTACTGCTATCCTGGTGGAATGTGGTGCTGATGTAAATGTCAGAGACTCAGATAACAACAGTCCATTACACATTGCTGCACTGAACAACCATCCAGACATCATGAATCTTCTTATCAAGTCAGGTTCACATTTTGATGCCACAAACTCATGCAAACAAACAGCTAGTGATTTGCTGGATGAGAAGGAAATAGCAAAGAATTTAATCCAGCCCATAAATCATATTACTTTGCAGTGTCTTGCTGCTCGTGTAATAGTGAATCATAATATATCCTATGCAGGGCATATCCCTGAAAAACTAGAGAACTTTGTTTTGCTCCATAGATGATAGTGTGACGTTCCAGAGTACTGTTTTTGAAGCACAACATGGTGATATTTTCCTTGAGCACTGTTGTGATACACCAGCGTTCCCTTAGCTTGCTCCGTTTTGCTCTCATTGGCTAGTGTTGTTAGCATCAGGTCTGCAGAGTTGGTTACCCAGTATTTAATATAAATATACCATATAATATATTTTGTGGATTATTTAGAAATGTGATGCCATATTTAGACTTTTTAAACTGTCTGCCAAAGGCTTGTCTTCTCTGGTCTGATTTGCCTGTTGGGTGTTTGGGACTGAGTTGAGTATTTTCCACTGATGTCTTTTTACTGTAACAGTTATGTAGATTTTATACAGTTGGAAGGTCATCTTTTTTTGGTTTTGCTTGAGCGTTTCTACTGTTACTCTCTTCTTTTTTTTATGGACTCATTGCTAAACTGTGCAAGTTGTATGGACTTGTTAACATTTGCAACTACCATAAGTGCATTTATCTTCTCTATGCACTGACTTAAACATGACTGTTGTGTGTGAGCATATTTCTATGCAGCACTTGGCCAATTTCAACTTAAATGCCAATCTTGTTTTGCGGTTTGTTTAGAGCTCTCTTGAGAATGCTGTCTTTATAGCATGATGAATTTTGGAGTTATTTATCAGTTCTCCAAACTTGGGTTTGACTTTTTTGACTGCTGTAACTGAGGTTCCTTTCATTTTGATCCTCTGGAAATTTTTCCTAAATTGAGGAGAAGAAAATCTTGCTTTTCTGATTGTAGTCCACTTGAACTTTAAATCTGAAAATTGTTCTGTTGCACAGTGCAGCTGGGGGAAGAGTCCTCATGATGTACAACTGACACCTTCCCTTCTGCACTACTAACATCTTGCTTGTGCCGGTTTTGTGACTAGATGTGAAGTTTGCTCAAAGTTTAACCTGAAACCTTAATGATACACTTTTGTGAGAAATAGATCAAATATATGCTCTGCTTTAAAATCTGCAAATCAGCTTTAGCTACAAAACAAAACTAAAGCATGTTGATGGCATGATGTTTATCAGTGCAGATCTAGACATCATATAGTATAGTAAGTGGCTGTCTGCCAGGATATTGAAAGTTCTATAGCAGTGTCCTTTTTTTTTCATTTTAAGTATCTTTATAAATACTTGCATGGATTTTTCATCTCTACTACGTCAGTTGTACTTAACAAAAGCAGAGGTTCTGTTGTGTATATAGCTCCTATTAAAGTACCTATTTTTTATAATATTTGCACAACAGCTTAGCTTTTGCAACAGAAAGGGCTCTTTTGACTTGATAAGAAGTCTATAAATGAAGATCATAAATGTGAGTGTGATTCAGGTAATATAATTCAGCACTTTATTGTTGATTAATATAGGATTTATTATGGCACATTAGCCCTACAAATGTCTTAAAGTGAAATTAATTTCTGTTGGATAGAATACAGTTTACTTGTAAATTTAGTTGTCTAGTATATTGGATATTTTTGACTTAATGTTTCATCTCAGTCATGGGCAGTAAGTGTACCTATGGGGTTCTTGCTCCAGAAATCCAACAACTTGTTTTATGCCTTTGTCAGAGATAAAAGACATTTAGAATCCAAATTGATTAGGTTAGGAGGGTCTTTTTAATACTTCAATTTTTAAGTTGATGTTTGAACATTTTTGTCATTTGTGATTGAACTTAAGGAAGAACTTGTCTTGGGAGCACATAAAAATAGCCCTTCCTTGTTTATGTTTTGTTTTGGCATTTCTGCCAGTGTATGGCAGTGTACAGTACTAGCTTAGCCATTTTTGCAAAAATTATGGGGATGTTTTTAAGCAAAGATATATTGAAAACAGTGCTGTTTGTGTATTGTCACTACCAGAGTTGCTGTTTTGAAGCAATTTTCACCAATTTGTCCCTTGCCATGTCTATGTTGTTTACTATTAAGAGAATCATAGAATCATTTAGTTTGGAAAAGATCTTTAAGATCATTGAGTCCAACCCTTAATCCAGCACTGCCAAGTCCAGTACTAAACCATGTCCTTAAGTGCCACGTCTACATGGCTTTCAAATACCTCCAGCCAAGGTGACTAAACTACTTCCTTTGGGCAGCCTGTTACATTGTTTAACCACTCATTCCATGAGGAAGTTTTTCCTTATATCCGATCTGTATCTCCCCTAATTCAATTTTAGGCCATTTCTCCTCGTTGTATCATTTGTTACTCAGGAGAAGAGGCCAACCCTCACCTTGTCACAACCTCCTTTCAATTAATTGTAGAGAGTCGTAAGTTCTCCATTGAACATCATTTTCCTAGCTGCCTCAGCTGCTCCTCATCAAACTTGTGCTCCAAACCCTCTTCAGCTCCACTGCCCTTCCCTGGACATGCTCCAGCACCTCGATATCTTTCATGTAATGAGGGACCCAAAACAGAACACAGCACTCAAGACATGGCTTCAGTGGTGCCCAGTACACACGGGGACAAGGGCTGCCCTGATCCTGCTGGCACTCTATTGCAGATACAGGCCAGGATTCAGGTTTCTCTTGCATCACACAAGACTAAAGTTTAGTCAATTGACTGAATTGCTGTGATTTGTAATGCTTAGGACGCGTGCCACTCAGCTTTTCATTTGTGAGGACATGTAGTTTGGGTTTGAATTTATACATTTTAATGCTTTTCTGCTGCTCTGTAAGTGGGGATAATCAGCAAATCATACCATGTTAGAAATACACTATACATCAAGTCATAAAAGTAATTCTTTTTGTACAGAGAAAAGGATTTTTAGAATTTTTTACTTTGTAATCTGTTCTGCTCTTTGGTGATTTTAGTTTAAATTTCTGTCTTAATAACTGACAATTGCCCTGTTTAAAATTAGTTAGACATTATTAGTTGGGTGTTCAGCCTGAGGAAGAGAAGGCTACAGGGAGACCATATAGGACCTTCCAATATCTAAAGGGGGCTACAAAAGAGCTGGAGAGGGACTTTACCAAGTCATAGGGTGAAAGGACAAGGAGGAATGGCTTTAAACTGATAAGGGTGAGATTTAGTTTAGATATAAGGAAGAAGTTGTTTACTGTGATCATGGTGAGACACTGGCACAGGTTGTGCTGGAGGAGTTGTGGATGCCGCATCCCTGGAAGTGCTCAAGGCCAGGCTGGATGGGGCTCTGCTCTGGTGAAAGGTGTCTCTGTATGTGATAGAGAGGTTGGAAATAGGTAATCTTTAAAATCCCTTCCAACCCAGATCATTCTATGATTTATGATCATTAGTCCAGAGGTATAATGTAATTGTTGTAATTGTTAGCAATTTTTTAAATAGAAAGCATTCCCAAAAGTGAAAGGGTATCACTATTAGTTCTATTTAAATCTAGTGAATATGGCTACAAGAAAAGGCTTACTGTGTTAGCTGCTCTATAGAAACAAACCAGGCTATTACTACATGCTGATTTATTGCAAGAATTTCTGTCTAAATATCTACTGATGTGCATCAGTCCGAAGGATTTATCACCTCCATGCTGAATTTAACTTGTTATGGTGATGAAACTCTCTGTTGAAGAGAATACTTGTCTTGCCAGATAACTTGGATTTAGGTGTCCTGGCAGATGAGTTCATGCATTTATGGACACTTTGCATTTAGATCTGTGTGTTTACACTACTCTGTTTTATTTATCTTAATTTTAATTTTGTAATATTTTTAACTCCTTCTTTTACCATTTTTCTCTTCCTATTTTGCCTTTTTTTTTTCTGATGAAACAAACTGCTTCTCAGCTACTGACACAGAAAAATGCAGAAAACACTGCAGAAATAATTATATGCCCTTCAGGGATGAAACAGGTTTTAAATTGATTAAACAGCTTACAGATATCACTCCCCTAGAGACAAAGGAACTGGTACTTCCTTGCTTGGTGAGACCTCTAAGTTACATTTTCTGGGAAAGGGATAAATGCATAAAGCAACTTCTCTTCTAGTAGTTGTGGGTTTCAACTGAAGTACTTCAACAAGGAAGATGAAAAATATTCTCATGAAAAAAATCTAAAATTATTCCTATTTTTGTATCACTTAGGCTGGTAACAAGATTCCAGCTGTCTGCAGTGTCTCTGTTTTGTTTGTTAAGTGCAGTGTAAAGACACTTTCTGAAATGCAGGGCAACATTGTAGTTAGTTTTCCATATATACTTCACAACACTCCCTGGATAGGAAATAGTCTCAAGTATTTTCTAAGTCCACAAAGAGCTGTCTTTTAACAACTGGTTTGCATCTGGTTAAAATTAACTTCTTTCTATTTTTACAAACACTACTTTAAAGAAGGTAATACAATGCTAGAGCAAAATCCTTAAAGAAGGATTTGTAATTAGATGAAAACCTTTTGAGGAAAAGCGTGCCTCTCAGTTTTGTATCAGTTGCAAGGTGACAGTGGCAGGATATATGGCTGCTCTTGAAATAGCTTCCTCATGCTTTGAAATATAGAGTGGAATGACTGTTATACTCTAAAACATTGAGAAGCATGAAAAAGTAGACTAAACACTAATTTTACCTTCTGTGACTGCAATGATGCCAACTGGTATTTAATGCTTCAAAGTAATTTTGGTAATTTTGATGAGAGACACTAGACTGCTCATATTTCTTGGCTTTGAGTGTAAAATTAACTGTTGAGCCCTCAGTGAGGGCAGAGCAAAAAAGCTGTTGTTGGTTTGGTTTTAAATAATGTTGTATTTGTGTTCCATTCTATTGCAAAGACTTCCTATGCAGGGCTAGCTCCGTGTATGGAAATATTGCGGTTTCTTTTTTACGTGAAGTAATTTAGCTTTAACAGTAATGTAAAAAAGGAATAACAAGCATATTTCTCTGCTCCTACTCTGTTTAGGCTCCAAATGCAGATTACATTAAAAATATGTTTTGGAGAACACCTGTCTGAGTATATATATCTGTTTTCTCTTGGGTCTTACTGGTTGGTAAACTACTTTTCCTGTTGAGTACCTAAATGTGAATGCTGCTGCTTTGACCTTCCTGTCATTCAGAATTGTAACTTAAGCAAAAGGTCATGTTTTTCTTTCTTTCTGTGGCCTGGGAAAGCCTTTAAATTTCGGTGGTGGGTAAAACCAAAAAAAAAAAGTAAAGAAAAGGCTTAAACTGGATGATACAGGAGAAATTATTGTACCACTTTCTAGAAAAAATAGTTACTCATACTGTTAACTGGGGGTAAACATAGTACTTTCAGTTTGTAACCTAAAAGTAGATAGCAATGTCTTAAGCAGCAGACAGTTTTCAAAAAAGCTGGACAAATAAATTTTCTTCTGCAGATTTTTGAAGGGTCTTCCATATTGCATAAACAATTTGAAAAATAGAGGAATAGAACATTTCAAGGATGGGAGAAGCAGAAGATCCTTATTAGAGGCAGCTACAGAATTGAAGACTTTGAAGAACATTACCATTTTAATTTCAAACTACCTTTGTAGTTAGGCACAGTAGTCACAATCCTATCCTATAAGGACTTGTACATTTCAGGGAGCTGGAACTTTATATTAGGCCTGATGAGTAACAATAGGATCAAAAAAGATGAGGTTCTGGATGAAGAAAACTGCTCCAGAACTTTCTGGTAGGATAATTGTCACAGATGGCTTTAGTGAATTGAATGTAGGTTCTCTTAACTAGGAAAGGGAAAAACTGGAAAGGATCGTTCACATCATTATTCATTCTTCTGCAGTTGCAGATGATGAAAGATGTCTGCTTTTACTTAAGGTGTGTAACCATCCAAAAAATGCTTCTTGGCAGTAACAAGTGCTGGCTGGTGCTTGAAGACCAAAATTCATCATACAAAGTAGTGCAGGATTAGGGCAAAAAAGAGACCTAGTGTGAGGTGTGTTGCTCTGGCAAAGGCAATACATTTGTTTGTTTTGCACATAATATCCAGAGGGCCAAATGCCATCCACAGTGAACAGCAGAAGGCCTTTCTCCTCCACTCCAGAGTCTTACCTTGCAGTTGATCTCCAGCATTCAGAAAAATTGAGAAGAGACTATACACAGGTTATGGACAGCAGTCCATAACTGTTGAGTTATGCACACAGGGGAAAAAAAGAAGTGCTTTCTGATTCCTGTATCTGTCAGCAGCCAGTGAATGTGAGGCAATGCAAATTATGAAAATGGCAACCACATCTCCCATCAGATCATAAGGCATGATCATGAGACATGATGTGGGTTTCTCTCTGAAGTTAAAAGGATTGCTTTTATCATATCTCCTAAAGGTTTATCAAGTTGTAAGTTCCTTACTGAAAATTCACCTTGGAAGGTTATTTGGAATTCCCATCTATTAATAATTAGAAACCTAATTCCCATTTGAAATATATGTTTTCCTAGCTTTTTATGTGTGATCTTCTCATAGTTTTAGCACTTGTCATTCCTTCATGTGATTAGGCTAAATCAACCAACCAAAAGAACTCTCAAGCTGTAAGAATGAGCAAAAACCAGACTAATTTAGAGTTGAGTAAGCTGACAGAATGGTTCAGTTTTCCCTTTTCCCCTCTCTTGATTGTATACTACCAAAAAAACCCCAGGCTCCACTGGTTCACTAAACACTTTTTGCTGCTGAACCTGCAATTTTTGTTCCTTTTTAGAATGGGAGGAATTTTTTTATACAGTGAAATATTGATTGTTTTCTCTCCAGATTCTGTAGCTTTTATTGTCCTCTTCTAATTTTTAGGTGCCTGGACTTCACTTGTTCCATTCACACACAGCACTTACCTAACTGGAATATGAGGCAAAACCTTCAGTGAATGAGCCAGACTTGGATTTTTTTTGTTGTTGTTTCTATCCCGTAATTTCAAAATAGTGAACTTGCATTTTTCTGCTTTCTTTTTGCATGTGTAGCTACCAGGCATTTTATTGGCTAGTCTGTGCCTTTTATTGGCTAGCCTGTAAGACGAGGTCCTCCTAGGATGACAGCTCTTTCTGGTTTTCTGGCTAAGGGAAGCACATCTCCTGCTTTACCATACTTTGTTTTCCCATAATACATAAAGTGGAAACTTCAGAGAGTTAAAAACCAAAAGAAGCAAGCAAAAAGTCCAAAAAAGAAAATCCAGCAAAAACGCAACCAAAAAAACCAAAAACAACAAACAAAAAATTGCCAGCAAAACCCTCAAAACTAAACCAAAAAACAGGACCTGCTGTAAAATAACAAAATATGCTGTGTGAGGCAGATGCCCTGCGAGTCTCTACGAGTGTGGATGTTACTTCCAGTCCCATCTTGTGGTAACCTTAGGGCCAGGCAGTAGATAGTTCTGTGAGAAGGCTGGTCCTTTAAGGCTGCACCCACCCCAGCACTGTCGTTCAGATCAGGGATGTGCATTTCAGGTGAGTTTCCCCATTGTCCATCCTTTGCTTGTTTGGGTTTGTGTCACTGAATTGTCTTAATGCAGAACCTGTATTACTTTTGAATGCACCTGAGCTTAAAGAAGTCTTCCAAAAGCTCACTGGACTAATGACTGTCTAGTTCATGGGAGCAGACTAAAAGTTGTTCTGAGATAACCTGAAAATATTCCTCGAGCCCGGCTGGAAAGTGGCTTCCAGCTGTTCCCGGATAGCCCTGGCTTGGGATACTTCCAAACTCGGTTGGTAGCAGCAGGCGGACCGGCTACCACCCCCCTGGTGGGTTGAAGCTGCACGAGAGATGTCAGTGAGGCTTGATGAAGGTAGGAAGCGAGGAGGCTACTTTGTGCCTAGATGGTTTTTATTGTCGCTTGCTGTTCGCAGGGGAGCCACGCTTCTCTCTGAGCCTCTCTCGAGAGTGTCCCCACCCGAGGCGTGGCCACAGCTTATATGGGGTTGGACACAAGAGGGAAAGCCAATAAGGGAAATACGGATGTCACACAGACAGCGAATGGGAAACGAGGGGTGGGGGTTCCCCAGCCTGCTCCAATCTGGGACCGAGTGTCTCTGAACATTCTGGAAGAAGAGGAGAGGCTTCTCAGAGAGTGACAGGCTGTGGAGAACAAAGACAAGGGGAAACCAAATGGGGAAGAATACAGGGGGAAACTTGGGAGAAACCATTACAGAACTTATTAACAATAAATAAAAAGGTATAAAACGCCCCGCTACATCTCCCCCTTTGTTTTTATAAAAGATGGTATCTTGAACTGTAAATAGCTGGTCAATGGCCACAGCTCAGGATCTTTCAGTTCTGGTGGAGCTGTGACGACGACGACTTGGCTTGCATGCAGGGGGGAGACAGCTTGAAATCAATTTCTTAAAAAAATAAGGAATACCACTAAACGCGCCGAGAATACACAAAATCACACATAAAATGATCAGGACAGGACGAACAATGGACCAGGCCCACCCAGGTAGCCCCCAGTTCTCAAAAAGTCCATCCAGCCAGTTGGATGTCTGAGGACAGCTTGTTCTTGAAGCCTCCGACAAGTTTGTGGATTGTGGCATGGGTGTTGGCACTGCCCATGCCACCATCGGAGACTGAAGACTGGCGAGCAGCAGCAAGGATAGAAGGATGGCTGCTGTCGATGGGGCCATCGCTCTGAGTGGGTCTGGATCGGAACTAAATAGAATAAGAAACCAAAACACAATTAGAAACAGGGCAAGGGGGTAAGGGCAGGACAAACTCGTCCCAGGAGTTCCACCGGTGCTTTTTCCTTCTCCATGCAGCCACTGAGACCTGCGAGTGTTTAGGTCTTTTTTTCCCAGAGACTACAGGACGGTATGGTTTTACCCATTTCGAGGGAATCCACCTCAGTCCCCTGGGGGTGGACACGCAAGTGTATCCACGACCCCAAGTGACCAAGTCATGTGGGCCCTCGACTCTGCCAGTCTCTGGGTCTCGTATGAGGGCTTGCGGACGCACCTTCAGGGCCAGCTGCTCACACCCACCAAAGTGGCGAACGATTGGCGGGTTCAAAACCTCAAAAGAGCAGCTTAAAAAATTGATGGTGTACAAGGCCCTGGAAAGACAGATGGGTGGCGGCTCGACCTTCAGGACCAGTTGTTGCTGGTCCAGGACCCGTTTGATGTCTCGATGGGTCCTCTCCACCACAGCTTGACCAGCTGGGGAGTGGGGGATGCCAGTTTTATGTTCCACAGCCCATTGCTGCAGGAAGTCATGGAATTCCTTTGAACGGTACGCTGGCCCATTATCTGTTTTGAGGACCTTTGGGATGCCTAAGAAGGAGAAAGCCAGCAGGAGATGCTTGATAGCATCCCCGGATTTCTCCCCTGTGTGGGCAGAGGCGAAGACTGCGCGTCAAAAGGTGTCCACCGAGACGTGGACGCACTTCAGCCTACCAAACTGAGGCACGTGCGTCACGTCTGTCTGCCACACCTTGCAGCTGCTCAACCCTCTGGGGTTAGCCCCAGCACTGATGGTTGGGAGAGCATGCTGCTGGCACATGGGACAGGTTGCCACGATCGCCCTTGCCTGTTCCCGGGTGAGACGGAACCGGCGAACAAGGCCTGGGGCATTCTGATGGAACAACTGATGGCTGATTTTCGCCTGCTCGAAGAGATTCGGCAATGGGGCCATCTCCACAGGGGCAGCGAGAGGATCAGCCCTCTTGTTCCCCTCGGCGATGAACCCTGGCAAATCTGTGTGCGACCTGGTGTGCATCGCATAGAAGGGTTGCTCTCGGTGGGAGATCAGCTTAACAAGCTTCAAGAGCAGTTCAAAGAGGGCAGGGTTGGACACTTCTTGCAGGACTGCATGCTCTGCTCTGGATACTACACCTGCTACATAGACCGAATCGGTGATTAAATTGAATGGTTCAGAGAACCTTTCGAAAGCCTGGATGACTGCAGCCAACTCAGCAACTTGAGGTGAATCCTCAACTCTGGTGATATCTTTCTCCCACTGCTGAGTCTGAGGGTCCTTCCAAGTCAGAACTGACTTGTGGGACCTTCCGGACACGTCCGTAAAAACTGTCAGTGCTTCTAAAGGCCTTTTGCTCTGAACACTCTCTAAAGCCAATGTAAATTGAGCATCCTCATTAAAAATTTTGTGGGCAGGCCGATGAATTGAAATTTGCCCAGTGTACAAATCCAGAGCTATTTGTAGAGCTTCATTTTCCCGCAATAGGTGTTCCAACATTGCCTTTGTAATTGGGTCCGTTTTGGTCCGAATTGGGATGTGTATGCAGTCAAAGTCACAGCCAGCCAATTCCCTAAGGCGGGTTCTGGCTTCCCGAATCAAATCAGCCGCCAGTTCTTGTGGCGTGGTCATCCTTTTGGACCACTGGTGGCTAAGGAAGATCCACTCTATGATAAGAAGAGGATCCTTCCTGCCTCGGTCCTTCCGATGTATTTTGGTGACCTCCTTGTCCCATTGAAAAATGACACCGTGAAGATGTGGCAGCTTACCTAAACTGATGAACTCGAATGGCAGGTCAGGTGCGTACCTGTTTGCCTGTCTGGTGGACAGTTTTACCTGGACCTTTTCAAGCGCTTTCTGTGCCTCTGGGGTGAGTTCCCTCAGAGAACTTAGCTCCTTCTTACCTTTCAACAAATTGAAAAGTGGGTCTAGGTCCTCAGTTGTCAGGCCTAGCCAGGGTCTCATCCATGTCAATGCTCCACACAGCTGATGAGCATCTGCAAGCGTCCTAATTTTGGTTTTAATAGCCAGTTTTTGTGGCACAATGGTCCGCTTGCCGATCTAAAGGCCAAGGTACTTCCAAGGTGGCATCCGTTGAATCTTGGACTCCTGTAACTCGAACCCTGCAGCAACTAACACAGAAATCGTCTGGTCAAGCACGTGTGACAGAAGATCGTCGTTGGGAGCGCAGATTAAAACGTCGTCCATGTAATGATAGATGATCGCTTTGCCTGCAGCTGCACACACAGGAGACTGCAAGGAAGAGACATACCATTGGCAGATGGCTGGGCTGTTCTTAAGGCCCTGTGGCAAAACTTTCCAATGGTATCTCTTCCTCGGGGCTTCTCGGTCGATGGTAGGCACCGAGAACGCAAAGCGGGGAGCATCGTCAGGGTGTAAGGGAATTTGGAAAAAACAATCCTTGATGTCAATCACTGCCAAATTCCAATTTCGGGGGAGCATTGCTGGGGAAGGCATCCCAGGCTGGAGAGACCCCATGTCTTCAGTGACATTATTAATTTGGTGAAGGTCGTGGAGGAGCCGCTACCTGGTCTTATCTGATTTCTGAATGACAAACACTGGGGAATTCCACGGAGAGGTGGTCTCCACAATGTTGCCTTTTCTCAGCTGCTCCTCTACAAGCTTGTTGAGCGCTTTTAATTTTTGTTTAGATAGCGGCCACTGCTCTACCCAAACTGGAATGTCAGTTTTCCAATTGAGCTTTTGGGTAGGATGCTCTTCAGCGACCGCTGCCCAAAAATTTCGTGAGGGGTCGGGTATGTCAATTGTGACCTCCCACTGGGCCATCAGGTCTCTTCCTAGCAAGGGTTCCTTGTAATCCATCACAAATGGGCGTAGAGTTGCCGATTGCCCATTTGGCCCCTTAATTTCCACAACGCTCTTGGATTGACGAGCCAATTGCAACCCTCCTACACCTTGTACGTATCTGGCCACGTTTTGCAAAGCCCAGTGTGACGGCCAATCCCGTATCGGGACTATGGTCATGTCCGCGCCTGTGTCCAAAAGACCTCTGATGTTATGGGTCTCGTCACCCACCCTCAACACACAGTTTTGCAAAGGCCTGGATGATGCTGAAATAGCCCTTACCCTCCCCACTGACAGTGTGACGTCTTTCTCCAGGCTGGGAACGGGTATCACTTGAGCTATTACTTGACCCTTGGGCAGAAAGACTGGAGGATGAGTGCAGTGCAGCCATACAATGAAGTGCTCGGGGTCTGAGTCGAATGTCCCCGGAGCAACTTCAATCTCCCTGGGAGTGTACTTACAATCTCCCATCACGACATACTTTGCCCCGATCTCTTTCCAGGTACCCTGCTCACCTGGGTCAACCCTGACAAAATGCCAATCGGTGTCCCTGAGGTGGAGTGGCTCAGTCAGTTGAAGCCTGAAGGGCTGATACATGGAGGTAGTTGTTAAAGTTGCGTCCGCTAGATCCTTAAAAATGTCTCTGTCTGGTGGCTGGGAGCTCCCAGAGGGAACTCCTGGAGTGTCTCGTTCTGGAATAGAAATTGTCAAATCCAGTGTATTAGTATTCTTTGGCACATTTTTTGAAACTCCTCTTTTCACCCTCCTCACCCTGGCCACCCTTTTGTGGTCCTCACACAGGGTGGCCTTGCGCTCATATCTTAGTTTTTTTGGTGTCCCTGGGGCTGTGTGCCCCTTGCCTGGTTCCCCCCTCCACCTCCCCGGTTCTGTAAAAAGAGCTGAAATTCAGCTTTGGCTGGGCAGGAGGACTGCCAATGGCCAAACTGGCCACACAGGGTACAGCAGGTTTTTTTGTGGAAGGATGGCTTTCTGGCTGGCACGCTCGGTCACGGTTCAGCAGCAGCAGCTCTTGGCGTATTGCGGAGCTGCTGCCCTGGTGTATGGTCTGGTCCAGAAGTCATCATCGGGACCTTGGCTTCGCACACCTGTAGAAAATCTTCAATGGTGGGCGGAGGCTTGAGGGGCAAACTGAGGATGGGTGCTTTGCACTTCTCATTTGCATTTTTCTGTGCCATCTCCTCCAGCACCGTTTCCCAAGCTGCCTCCTGCCTGCACCTGCAACTCAATTGCTCTTGTTAAACGTTTCACAAAATCTACAAATGGCTCTGCCGGTCCCTGTTTGATATCTGCATAATGAGGGAAAGGGCCTCCCGACCGCAACCTTAAGAAAGCCTTTTCCGCGCTGTCCCTGATCTTGTTCAATATCCCTTCTGGGATATTGTTGGCCTGCTCTAGAGTCTGTGCCCACTTGCCTTCCCCGGACAGACGGTCGAGGGTGATGGACTCCCCTGCTGCATCTGTCGCGGTTGATGGATCCTCCAACAAGCTCAGTAGTGCAGTCCTGAGCAGGTCTTTCCATGCTGCCTCCCAGAGCTTGAACTCTGCTGAGTTCAGCAGACATGAAAACAGCTGCCAGAGGTTTGATGGGACTGTCACTATCCTGGCTAAATTGGCTCTCAACAACCCTCGGAAGTACGGGCTTTCTCTCCCATACTCCCGGTGAGCCTTGCACAGATCCCTGATTGTGTTTTGGGAAAGGGGCTGCCAGTTAGGCTGAGTGACATTCCCACCCCTCGACCTGCGATAAGTCACAGGAGCGAGGGAAGGAAGGTCACCTGGGCCTGGGTCTTGGGGTTCCAGCTCTAGAGGAGATGTGTCCTCCTGCAATGGTGACACCCTTGGGGGAGGAGTTGGTTCAGGGGGTGAACCCGAACTGTGGGTGGAGCGCACGAGGGGAGGAGTTCAGGGAGGAGTACAAACATGAGGTGGAGTTCGGAAACTCCGAGATGTGGGAGGAGTTAAGGGAAGGGAAGGGTTGGAGTGTGGACAGGACAAAAAAGGATTGTGGGAAGAAGAAGTGGGGGAGGAGGACACTGAACACGTGGATGGCTCTGCCATGCAGTCGCCACAATGTCGTGCCTTAGGGGAAGGAGACGGAGAAGGGGAACGAGATGCACAGCTACGACTGCCATTCCGTGCACTCTCTTTGATTTTTAACAAAAACTTAACTCGGGGTTTAGCAACTGGGGTAGAAGGGGATGGGAAAGAGGCTCGAGTTGCCTGGCCAGGGCAATCACAAGCATGCCTGCTAGTCTGTCTATGACTGGTCAGGCAGGGGCAGAGCACCTGCGAGGATCCAGGGCTAGCAGGAGGAGTTCTCCCTGATGTTCCTCAGAGGATGCCCTTTCTGGGGAGAGAGGGAACGGGACTGGGGTCTGGAGTAACTGGGGCAGATCGTCCGCTCAGCTTTTTCTCCACTTTCCCAGTCTGATTCAAAGCAGAAGGCAGCTGCAATGGCCAAATTATATATTTTTCTCCATCCTTGTCCCCTATCCTGCTCAATTGGAAGCATTTTGCATAGACAGTGTTCCAAAATTCAACACTGGCTGCCTGAGCAGGGGACACATGTGGAAAGTGGAGGAAAAGGAATCGGACAAATCTTTTGAGCTTCCCCTTCGAAAACTTAAACTGGGAGCTCTTCAAACTCAGAACAATAACATTGAACACTTCCTCTTCTTGTGTAGAGAGCTTTGTACCCATGCTCAATCTACACACTCACACACCACTTGAAAACAAAAATCTACAACTTAAAACAACAGCTGCAACTTCAAAACCCGAAACCAGGGACCAATGCTCCCTGTGCCTCGGCGTGCAGACACTCCCCAACAAAAGCCGACAGTGAGAGAATGTCCCGAGCCCACGCTTCGGGGGTCTCACGTCTATAAATAAAATTTTTAAATTAAACTGAAAGAATTAAAGCTGCCGCAACACAGACTAAGACCCCTGGAGAGCATAAGGCAGACTCCGAGGGTGAAATGCGTTTCTAGGCTTCAGTGAAGCCTTCCAATAGGCTGAAAGCCTTGAGGATTGGAGGGTCAGAGACTTTGAAAAATTTTCCGGAGGTTTGGGGGCTTTTCTGGCGCTGTGCTCAACTTCTGCCCCAGAGGCAGTGGAGGGGGGCACGATCGGGACGTGTGCTGCAGCCGCGGCACACGGGGGAGGGGGGGAAAGGGGGTGAAAGGGACGGAGCCACGCTGGGGCCGCGCGGGGGAAGAGGGAGGGGGCGGGGTCGCACCGGGCGCCGCGCCAAGCCGACGCCGCTTAATGACGTCGTTGGGCAGCGCCGAGAGCTGCGCGGCCATGCCGGGAGGCGGGGGAGGATGAGCGGGGTCGCGCGCCGCGCACCTGGATGACGTGGCAGAACCGCGCCGGGCACGAAAGCGCGCGCAAAACAAACACGTGGACACCGCATGGGCTGCCCGCGCGCCGCCAACCCCGCTCGCCCGCTGCTGACCATGTGTGCGAACAAAGGCGTTTGCCCGCGCCGCGGGCCACGTGCTCGCCGTGTGCAAGGGGGGGAGGGGAAAGCCCGCTCTGCCAAACTGCCGCCGATCCCATCGCGGAATCGCGGAGAGCCTGCGCCGCCACAAAGGGGGGAGAAAGGGAACCCTGCACTGCCGACTGTCGGAGTGCCCGTGCACCTTGCCGCCGCTGCAGAGGGGGAAGAAAAGGGAAATGGCCGTGTGCTGACTTTGCTGCCCGCCCGCCGCGACCAGCCGCAGCGCGACTGCTGCTCGGGGGACTGGGCAGTGCCGGAACTTACCAAACCTCGGGTTTTTTCTCCCTGGACCGACAGAACTCCCGTTACCTCTACCCAAGGCTGAGCTTCTTTTCTCTGCCTCCATCTGGTGCAAGCTTGGAAGAAGACAAGTGGTGGTGGCCTTCGTCAGGAGAGAACCTTTTTGGGTACGAAAGGCTACTCTCTGCTCCTGCCGGTGGTGCTGGCAGGTGTGGTTGCCTTGCAGTCCCTCTCCGCTGCGGGGATGAATCCTTCGCAGGTGAGGACTGTGGACCCGCAGCTCCGGCAATGGTCTCAGACGTCCTGCGGAGACAACTTCACGCAGCCTCTTTCTCGTGGAGTCTTCTGCCCCACGTTGGGCGCCAACTGAAAATATCCCTCGAGCCCAGCTGGAAAGTGGCTTCCAGCTGTTCCCGGCTAGCCCTGGCTCGGGATACTTCCAAACTTGGTTGGTGGCAGCAGGCAGACCAGCTACCACCCCCCCGGTGGGTTGAAGCTGCACGAGAGATGTTGGTGAGGCTTGACAAAGGTAGGAAGCGAGGAGGCTACTTTGTGCCTAGATGGTTTTTATTGTCGCTTGCTGTTCGCAGGGGAGCCACACTTCTCTCTGAGCCTCTCTCGAGAGTGTCCCCACCCGAGGCGTGGCCACAGCTTATATGGGGTTGGACACAAGAGGGAAAGCCAATCAGGGAAATACGGATGTCACACAGACAGTGAATGGGAAGCGAGGGGTGGGGGTTCCCCAGCCTGCTCCAATCTGGGACCGAGTGTCTCTGAACATTCTGGAAGAAGAGGAAAGGCTTCTCAGAGAGTGACAGGCTGTGGAGAACAAAGACAAGGGGAAACCAAATGGGGAAGAATACAGGGGGAAACTTGGGAGAAACCATTACAGAACTTATTAATATTAACAATAAATAAAAAGGTATAAAACGCGCCGCTACAATAACCCCTTTATCTTCTCCCATTCCTCCTCTGCTCCCAAGGAGTGTCACAAACTTTTGATCCTTGGCATCAACTCCTCCATTCTACAGATCTCCTTTTTAATACAAGTGTAACCATAGTTTTCAGTTTCTCTTCTGATGTTTAACATCCATTGACCCTGGCTTGTTTTTCCTCTTGCTTGTCGATGGTTACTGTCTATCGTGCATAACATCCCATAACCCATGTTCTGCTTTGAGCTGGGTCATGAAAATGAGATAATGTAGTTGATTGCAAAAGATGGATCTACCATGTCATTAATTGTTGGAAAATGAGTCAGCTGTGCTACATGCAATGCTGATACTTATTCCTGACAGCATGACTGACCTTGTACAAAGTGCAGTTGATGTGTTGTAAAGAAATATTTGCTCCATTATGTAAAGGCAGAAACTAAGGCACAGGGAGTGACCTCTTAAAATGACCACAGAAAGTATGGACTGTAGCAAGAAACAGGGTTCAGATCATCCGGCTCCAGGGACTTTAATTTGGAGACTCTTTGCTCCAGGTAGGTTTGACATTGGTAATTTCATAAATGAAGAGACTGCTATGAAACAAAACAAAAACACCAGGAATTTCTTAGGGAAATCAGGCTAATGTTATTGCACAGTTTTAATGTGTCTATCCTTTCTCTCCCTAATTTTTCAATATGTTGGGCCAGTTTAATAAACTCAACAGAAATAGAGCAGCCTATGTGTGCCTGTAACTTCTTGAGAACACCAGACTGAGCAGATGTCAGAGTCTGTACTAACAGTTCCCACTGAAGAAGAGGATTTGGCAGGAGCTTGACTCTTACTAGGCATGAGAGAATCCACAAAGGAATTAAAATACTTAGGACAATGAAAAGGTCCTTGATCACAGTCCAAGCTTTACTAGAGAGCAGCAGATCTGGTCACTGTTCAGGATGTGCCATACTTACATTGCATCATATGCAGTCAGTGCACCTGTTCATCAAGGTGGTAGCATCTGAGCATAAGATTATCCTGGTTTGTATAGGCTAATCTCCCTCATTAGGCACTCAGTGTCCTGAGTTTGCTGTAATGGCACAGAAGGTAAATGAAAATTTGTGCCAAGCTGCACAAAAATGAGAAACTCTAGGACCTTCTATGTTTGTATACTGACTATATTAGTATACATGGCAAAATGGGCTGAAGTTAATTCTGTTGAGTAGTTCTTATTGCCTGATAAGCAAGTTGGGGGAAACCCTGACTCCCTGTTCATCTATAAGAGTTCTGACCTTATTTGAATCACAATTTCTATTGACCTTGGTAAAAGTAATGTGCAAGACCAGACTGTGATTACTCTTTTTCAAAATCCTTCATGTCAATTCTCAAGTCTGGAAACTGTAGTATTAAAGAGCTCAAACTGACATGAAATCTGTAAGAGGAAAAACATCTGGTGCAGAACTGTTCTGTGGAGAAATGGATCTGGCACTTCTGCCCAATGATGTCTACTCTCCACTGAGCCTCCAGTGGAAATTTTCCTGAGATTCCTGCTTCTGTCCATGCCTTGGCTTAATTTTCCAGCTCTCATAAATTCTTTGTGCAGCAGTGTTTCTCCAGCTATGATGCCTTGCCCTCATGCCTCTCTGAAAGCTGCAGTGCATGGTGACTTCCCTTGCCCTGGCCTGTCACTGAGAGCCAGGTGCTGAACTGGTCAGCCCTTCTCTGACAGTGATGCCTGGGAAAGTCCAGTGCAGGTGATATGCAAAGCTATTTAAAAATAAAAAGTAAATGTTCAGATTTCCCTCCATCCTTTGTGACCCTTTCTGAATGTGCCATCATTGCTTATCATCATCATCACTCTGTTCTCTGCTGCCTGCTTTTATTGTTCCCAGTTGCTCCATTGAGCTTCTTACCTCCCAGTTTCCCTGCTGCCATTGTGGCTGAGTCAATCCTGCATCAAAATGCTTGGGGAGATCTGGTGCTTGCTATGCTTTAGGCAGCTTGTGCTGTTTCTAGGCTGTGTCAGTTGGGAAGCAGAAAGGCTGGAAGAAATGCAGGATTCAGTTTGCTTGTCCTTTCTTCATCTTCCTGGTGGGGGTGCTTAGCCTCCTGTCATGGTTTCACCCCAGCCAGCAGCCAGAACCTAGGCAGCCGCTCACTCACTCCCCCATCAGCATGCTAGGGGAGAGAATTAAAGGGTAAAAGCCAGAAAACACATGGGTTAAGATAAAGACAGGTTAATAGGGAAAGCAAAAGCCACACATGCAAGCAAAACAAAAGAAGGAATTAATTCACTGCTTCCAATGGGCAGGCAGGTGTTCAGCCATCCCCAGGAGAACAGGGCCCCATCACATGCAATGGTAACTTGGGAGGGCAAACACCATTACTCCTAGTGTTCACCCTCTTCCTCCTTCCACCGAGCTTTATGTACTGGTCATATTGTCTGGAATATCCCTTTGGTTAGTTGGGGTCATCTGTCCCAGCTGTTTCTCTTCCCGAGCTCTCATGCACCCCCAACTCCCTCACCAATGTGGAAGTACAAACAGCAGAAAAGGCCTTGGCTCTGTGTAAGTCCTGCTTAGCAGTAACAAACACAACTCTATATTGTCAACCCTGTGTTTAGCACAAATTCAAAACACAGTCTCGTACTAGCCACTGTACGAAAACTGTACCCCAGCTGAAACCAGCACACCTCCTCATTAATGTGAAATGTGGGTTCTATTAATCACACTGCACAGTGGGTTTTGTTTCACATGATATTGCAAGATGTACTCTGCAGGTATTGCTGGTGTAAGCCGTTAAAGATTCCATAAGCATATCTCATCCTGGAATCAGTAATAACTGTATTTCCTCACATTCAGAAGGTACTTGAAAAGCTTCTCACCTATTTAAACCCCTGTTCTGTTTCCTAACTTGATGATTTTTTTTCTCTTGAAAATCTGCCTTAAAAAAGTGTCATTCTCTCAATGTCTTTCAAGATCCCTACTTTGTCCACAGGATTCCTGCATTATGACCCTTTTGCCCTTCTCTGCCACAGAAATATGTGGTAGTATTAGGAATGCAACATTTCATGTGTTTCTTCTGAACATGTTTATTGACTCTGCAAAAGTGGAAAGTGCATTAAAATTGCCTCTTACAGGGTATTCTGTCTGGTTCTGTCTTGCCAATAACAAGGCAAGGGTCATTTACCTCAGAGGATAAGTTCTAGTAGACTAATGTGCTAGTTTGAAAGCAAAACCAGTGAAAGAGTCCACGTCAGAAACACAATTTAATAAGAGGAAAAGAAAAGAAATAAAAGAAAGTAAAATAAAGGTAATAGTACAAAAAACCACTGACAGAGTCAGAATACAACCTGACACCCTGTTAGGGTGGTAGTGGCAGTCCAGATGAGATGGTCTTGTCGAAGCAGTGATCCTGTAGAAAGGTCTGGTAGCTCTTGTCTCCTCTGGGAGTCCAGTGGATAAAAAGCTGCCTGTGCTGTCCCAAACCCTGGATTTATCCAGGTGGGAATGCTTGGCTCCTCCCCCTGGGCAGAGCATCTCACAATGGGATGATCTCATTCTATGAGTCATGCAGTGGGTCCTTGATGGCCCATTAAACAGAGATAACTCCCAGAGGGAGTTATCTATGAGTCATGTGGCAAGGCATTGTTAGGCTCGTTAACAGAAGATAAGGAAAAACACTGCCCCACCCTGGCTCCAACGGCTCATGGGGATAGAATACATACCTTGGGCACAATTTTACATTGTAACCTAGGACAACTAGAAAGAAAATTTTAAACTGATGATAATGACCATTTGTAAATTCCTACTCTAGAAATATGTTTTAGCATGGTTTTTTCATGTTTTTTAATTGAAATTGGACTGTTTTCTTGAACTCAGAAAGGAGAAAATAAAAGGAAGCTGGACATACTTCTAGTAAATGAAAAATCAAACATGCTATGCTACAAGTGGAACTGTAGAAGCAAGTGAAACCTAGAGC
The DNA here is from genome assembly GCA_910950805.1 of Acrocephalus scirpaceus scirpaceus. Classification (NCBI taxonomy): domain Eukaryota; kingdom Metazoa; phylum Chordata; class Aves; order Passeriformes; family Sylviidae; genus Acrocephalus; species Acrocephalus scirpaceus. The sequence goes on from OU383776.1 coordinate 49,984,579, forward strand.
AAATAATGCTAAATGCACAGACCTGGCTGAAGGCTTCTTGCAAAGTAGGCAAAAGAAAATCTAATCTTGCACTGACAGCAGATTATGCTTTGCAGCAGAAGAGGAAGAAAGTCCAGGAAGGGTCTTATAGAGGGAGGAAGATGTAGTGGCCAGTTGGACTTTACCAGGCTATATGTAACTTAATGGTACCACAGAGGGATGTCTGTCAACTCTTGCATTTACTAGCTCCTCATAGCAGTCTTTGCTCTCCATTTTGTATGATGGGCAAAGGTTGAGCTCATTCCTGTTGCAGCAAGTGTGAGGGATGAGACTGAAGAATGCACATTCTGCTCTTCTCTGGCAGCAGTGGTGCACCAAGGATAGCAATGGCTGCAGTCCCTTTCACTGACAAGTTCACTGAACACAGCGGCTGTCCCTCTGTTCTCGAGAATAGGGAGAAGTGAAGGGGTTGATCTAGGCAGCCCCCTCTTGAATTGCACTGTGATCTGGAGCTGGATAACATTGCCAGTCAAGGTATCTGAACATACTGCTCTAAAAGCAGTATGAAGAAAAGCTGGGGCAGTACCACTCTTTCCTAATAAATCCTCACACCCTGCTTCAGTCTTTGGCTGTGTGACATTGATCTGATACCAGCAGAAAACAGCCAAGAAGAAAAGTGGAAGAAGGAATGCAGCTACTGCAAAGCCAGTCTGATTCAGCAGGCAGTAATAAATTTTATTTGGGGGGTGAGAAGGTGCTAGAGGTGCTAGAACACTCAGTGAGAAAATAAAGTATTGCTACTGTACTAATAATGCAAGACACTAGACACAGAACACTACAGAGAGAACAGTGTCTGTGCTCACATATTGTGAACTGTTAGTCTTGAAATCTGAAATATCACCTCAGTAATTTTAGCAAGATTTGATCCCAGGAAAAAAATAAAAAACACGTAAGTAGAAAAGTAGCTTTATGTCTTTTCTAATCAATTCAGATTTTGTGCATAGTTGTAGAACCATCCTCTGACAGGATGCTAAAGATTCCTTAAATTTCCACTGTGATTGATGCAAAGTGACTTCAGCGTCTTCTGTAAAGGATTTCTCAGCAATGAGCACTTTACCTTCTAGGCAAAGTTGTCTACACAGTCAACTGTTCAGCAATCTGCTCAGCTGAAAAACGCTTTTGAAATGAGGAAATACTCTTTGAGACACAGAGACACAAATGTTCTAAGCATTATGTAAAAGCATTCAAAACCTAAAAAGCCCCTCAGTCCTGAATAAGTTCTTGTTCAAAAGAGACATTTCAGAAGGTGGGAGGAAATGTACAAATTTTCTTTAATCTAGGATACCTGTCTATTCACAGCTAAAACAACATTTGTTTTATCTGTAAAAGTTGGATAAAGACCTCTAAAAGAAAAAGATTAAGTAATGTTATCTAGATCTTTTATTATATGTTCTCTGGAAGATGGCTGATGGTGCTTCTTCCAAGAAGAACTTACTTTTATTCAAATCAATGAAATCATTTGCTTTCATACAGAAGTGGGATTTTTATTCAAGGGTATCAGAAGGACTTACAAATCAACAATTTTACAGAAGTTTTAGTCTCTGTTTCCACAGAATATTTGAGTATTCAGCACACTGCTGAAAGGTGTCTTGAAACTCCCAGACTCTAGTACCTGGGGTTGAGCACCTGTGTAATGAACAACAGTGTGAAACAGGGTCAGACATTCCATCTTTGTTAAGCAGGCAAGGCCCAGCAAGCATGCTTGCATTGTGTCAACATGTGTGTGTACAGGTCATGGCGTAAATATGCATGTGCATGTGTAGCAAAACACTGAGTTAATACGCATGCAGTACATAATAGACAGAGACCTGTGAACCTTCTTTGGTCATTAATTGTGCCTTTAACATGTCCCTTCATTTGACCGAAGTAGCAAAGACAAAGCAGAGTGGCTTGGTCTTGAGGCCAGTGCACAGGTACTGGATAGCAAAATTGAGGCATTAAGAAAACCAGAAGTGTTAACAATCATTGGTTTATGGCTTGTGTGGCTTGATGTGATACTGGCCTTGGAAAAAACATGCACTTGGAGAAAGCACTGAGCAGAATACTAATTTTTATAGATATTACCATATTTTGTGTACTTAATGACATATGATGCAACTGCATATATGGATAAGGAGACACTATTTTTTCTGGTTTGGCATGGTTAGAAAAATATGTGACAACCTAGTGTAGAAGGAAATCCAAAACTGCCCTGATCTCCTTTTGTGCTGTAAGGATTTTAAAATCAATTGCAAGCCTCCACATACACTTTTGCCCTGATGCCCAAGCAGATGTCTCTTGGATTAAATCTGGCAGGTATTCACAGGACATCTCCATTGAATGGAAGAAGGAATAAGGATGTTTTCCCTAAGATCTTTTTAAGAGGAACACCTACAGGCTTAAGTTCTGTAGGATTTTTTTTCTTGCAATCTTTTGTTGGTTGTTGTTTTTATTTCTCCAAATGGAGTTACTGCATGTAGAAGAGAGCTGCAATAAGACAACTGTGTTTTACCTCAAAATGGTCATACCATCTCCAAAGTGGAAATGCTGTTTGCTCTAAGTATCTCACTTGCAACACTACTCAACTAGGAACTTGTCTAGTTCTACACAGAAATGAAGATTAGAAATACCTTTGTCTTGCCTGCAGTGTCTGAGAGAGGTCGATGTACAGAAATTCTTCATTATGCCCAGTGACATGCTGCAGTAGAGAGAACTTCATTCAGTTGGTATTTATCTCAGTATGTAATTGCTTTTGCCAGAATATGTCCCTGGCTATTTTGTGCTGCAGAACATATACTGGGAAGAGGGACCTCTGAAACAGTACAGATTGCAAGTGTGAATTATCAACAGCAGGAAAGAACAGAGGCAGCAGTTTGCAGAAGTAACAACTCTCCATTTTGCTCCCTCCCTAACTCCTGACCTGTGTGTTTTAAAATCAAATGAAGAACATTATTGTTTGTGGCTGTGATGCTAGCATTAAGGAGTGAACCAATGGTAGAGTTCTCATGTTTGCAGACAGCCTGAAGCTTTGGCATTTGGAAGCAAGTAGTTTTCCAGCCTTCTCTCCAGGATGACGATGGTGAAAGCTCACAATGATACACAGCATTATTAGCTATGCAAATACCAGCTAAAGCTCCTAGAAAAGACAAAGAAATGTCAAGATTATTAATAGTGTTGCACTGACTCTCAAGACTTAGTGAAGCTTAGGAGGTTGCCATCACATTCCTAGTTTTTCCTGACTCCTGCTGCCTCTGGTCCTGGTGTTGTGCACATGCCCAATGCAATTGCTACAGCAGTCTGCACTTGGCTCACCTGCAATCCCTCTACAATATTTCTTCAGACTTTCTTCAGCTTGCACCATTTAAGATGATCTGTGAGGGCAACACCTCCCATGGAAGGATACCTGGGCTGCTTTCTTCTTCCCTTCTAGTACAGGAGTCACTGGTTTGCTAGTGGTGATGTGTTTGTCCAGCTAAAATAGCCATTTTGCTACCCTTTGCGGCTGAGAGACTTCTCTGGGAGGAAGTCTAAATTGTGTTAAGGGCTTGCCAACACAGGAAGTTTGTGCTGTCAAAACACTCATGCAAACAAAGCAGTACAATGGCAGGCTGCTGGGACTCTACCTGTCCTTCAGGAATTCAGCATATTTCTTAATGTTTCAAGGCACTCTGGAATCAAATCTGATAGGTTTTGCCAAATAGAATATGGACAGCATTCAGAATTGTAATGACATAGCCTAACTGCTGAAGGGCAGAAGAGGAAAGAGATGCAGTGCCTTAGCAGAAGGGAATCTTTCTGTCTTCCATCGATGGGATTTAGGCTTCATAAACCAGGGGGGGGGGGGGGGGGGGGGGCTTTGGGGCAGCTGTTTGGCACAGGTCTCCTGGAAAGTTAAAAATTTCCCAAGTCAAAATGGTTTGAGGGCAGCTGAATTGTCTTTTTTTCTGGCTATATTGCACCTTGTGTATGAGATGTATAATGGAGACAGTAATATCATCACCATGGAAATGGTAAATGGGGGAAATGTTTCTATAGGAGTCTTCCTCTTCTCAGCCCCAAAGTGTGCAGGGTTAGGCCATGTGATTACTTTGCTCCTTTCTTGTTCCTGGAAAGATTTAAAATCTACTAGGTTCTGAATTATTGGTGTTTTCACATCTTGTCAAGCTACAATATGTTGAAATAAGATTTAACTGTTCATACAGAGATAGGAGTTCACTGTGTATGCAGCTGTGCAAAGTGAAATTTTGCCAGGCATGTTAAGCCATTTAATATTACAAAAAATTTTGAAGAGGTGCAGGAGACTTCTGATAAAGCTAACAAGTGGTTGTGTTTTCAAACATGTATTTTATGTTTCAAAACCTTTCAGAAATGTATTTGCAATGTGCTTTGGCAAATACCAGGGTTTGACGGTCTCATGCTTTTCAGCCAACTTTCATTCTTGTTAAGCTGTTGGAAGCTCACAAATCAGAGTGGTTTTGGAACATTTTGTGGTATTTTGGAGTATCACAGTCCATCATACCAGACAGATATATAAGCATGAGTTCCTGGTCAACTTCTTCCAGTGAGTAGCTTCACTGCTGTCAAGGAGATTGGAGATGTACTTCATCTGTGACAGTCAGCCAAATGCTAAGCATGCATAAGACACTGCATTTTTTTCCTAGCTGTTAGTGCCATTAGCCTTTCACAGGATCATCCACAGGTTGGATTGGAGCTCAGGATGTCTCTTAACCAACCTCCATCTGAAAGCATGGACAACTATGAATCCAAGTCAAGTTGCCTCAGTATTTTATCTGTTTGGGTCTTGAAAATCTTGTTGGTGTTTCTCATAGAATCATCTGGCTTCTCTGCTGCTTATTTGGAGAAAAATAATTCTGTTTACAAGTCAAAGCAGTGTATGGGGTATTTCAGCTTTTTGTCATGCCTGGCTCAATGCACTACCCTCTGGAAAGTAAAGTCCATGAATACATCATCTGTAAATTGCATGCATTGTTTTAGAGAATAGAATCATATAATAGAATGTGTTGGGCTGAAAGGGACCTTAAAGATCATCTAGTTCCAAACTCCCTGCCATAGGAAGGGATGCCATCCACCCCCTAGATCATGTTGTCTAGGCCACATCATCTTTCTTCTCTTAATATTAATTTAATAGATCATCAAACTGCAGATTTCCTTCCTCCACATTTTCCAACTGCCCATAGTGGTCTCATTTCCCTTTCATGCTTCCCTGTTGCTGACTATTCTTCAGCCACCACCTGTATTCTAGGTACCCTTGTCCTTTCCTCTCTGATTTTACACTTCTCCCAGCATCTTCTAGTCCCAGTTTCTAAACTTCTGTGTAATTTTTGTGTGTAGTTTTTCCATGTGGGTAGGCAAGGGTCTATATAATTATGCAGAAAAGCAAAGTTAACAGAAAAATACCATGACAAAGGCAAACAATTAAAAATTCAGTAAGGACTGGCAGCAGTCTCATTCTCTATTCCCACATGCATATGGCTGATCAAGCTGCTGGTAATTGTATGATCAAGTTATTTTAATCACAGAACCCTTCCTTGTTCCTTGGACAGGATGTGATTCTGGGTGCGAGTCAGTGCTGTGCATTGAAGGAAGCTGTTTGCTGTTGCAGGAGCTGAGACATTTGTAGCAAAAGGGCCCAACAGCTGCAGGAAAAGCAAGAGGACAATCTTGTGTTTAAGGGGACTGACCCCTGCCCTGGCCATTTGGATGACTATGGTCCAGGATTTTGGTGATACAAAGCAAGTGACTTCCACCTAAATTCTCAAGGGCAGTTACAGCAGGCATTTTCACACTTACCAGGTGCTTACCTGCTTTATACCTGGTAACTCTCTATCTTCACAGATATAATTGAAGCAAATAGGAAAGATTTGCTTTAAATGTATAAAGAAAAAAGTTTTCTGTTAAAAATTTTCTGTATTCTTAAAAAATAGTCTCCCTCACATTTGAAATATGAAATCAAAAGCCTGAAAGAAAGTGGCACAGCTGGTTTAAGACAGCATTAGGAATGTTTCTCAAGCTCTAAGTTAAAAGAAGGCCACAATCAGATATGATAGGCATGCTAATGCAAATTATAGGTTTTCTATTCATTGTCATTTTGTTGGGCTTGTGGCTTTTTATGTTTTGTGGGTTACGAGCTTAGGCAAGGACAAGATGTGAGCATGGATATTGGTGACTCTTAAGTTCCCATCTTTTTGGTGTTATTCACTCTGTAATTACAGATACTTGAAGCCTTATTGCACAAACCTGTTACTCATTTAGTATTTACTAATACTTCAGCTAATTTTGGAGTTGAGTGTAAGGAGAAATAAGCCAATATACTTGGACCCTTCATCTACCCCAGAGATTGCACTGTCTGCCATGGACCTCCAACCTCCACTCACAACCCTTGAGTGCACCATGTAATCTCCAGCCACGGAATATGAAGTTTGACCTTTTCAGGACAGACCCTTTCCACTACATGAGCGGGACTCCAGGACTCAGCCCCTGTTGTGGGTGTGTGGGGTGATCTGACAATGCAGGGCAACTTGCTGGTGGGAAGTGCTCTCTATCAGATACTGCCCTGTGTCCTTGTTCACATGCAACTGGGTGGTGTACTTTGATAGGAAGTGTGCAATATACCTTCAGCTTTCACCAGGGATGGATGAATAAGAAATGTATCAGCTGCTACGTGTCTGGGAAAGGCAGTGCTTTATTGACTCTTGCTTCTGCAGTCAGTCTGACAACTTGTACGTTGAAGTGTGATTTAACCAGCGCTGATGTGAGATGAGTCAGAGAGGATTACACATATGTTGCATGACTTCCTTATAAAAAAGTGTTAACCAGCTGGAGTACAACATCAAGCCTGTCATTTCAGGACAGAAATTTCAAGCATGCAAGAAACAGGTGTCCCCACAAAATGCTGGGCCCTCCAGGAAAGGCTGTGCTTTAAATACACAAGTGAATGCATTTGTTTTGGTGGCAGGTCACTAAGCAACCTGCACTGCACCAAGAAAATACAATCTCAGCTGCACTTCAGTTGGCATCTTTGGTGTTGAATTGCCATACCATGAATTAGCACTGACAGTAGCTGCAGGGCCTTGTTCAAAATACTGGGGACAGATACCCAGCTACACCAGTGATTTCAAGTACAAATTAAAAAGCAGGTATGCAGGTTTAGAGTAAAGTAGTGGCTGGTGTTCAAATCTTACACAGTATTGTCAATTCTTCTAGGTAGTATGAAAGTGGATTAATAGTTACAAAAGTCCATAATCGAATGTGGTGGTGTGAGCATAAAGATTACTCTTACCTGAACACTGTGAAAACAGCAAATTTTTGTCACAAAAATTGGAGGCAACTAAATAGGCTGAAAGAGTGTTGGAGAGGGAAAAAGGGACAAGAGCTTTAAAGGTTGGGTGCATGTGAAATACAGTAGTGCATACCTCTTGTTACTGAAGCCCAAACAAAATAAATGGCCTCAACCCAGCTGTTCCTCAGTAAACTCATCATCCTCACCTGTCATACCTAAACATGGCAGTCAGTCACGTGAAATTTAGTTTAATGAAGCAAACAAGTGGGTTATTTGTAATTGAAAATAGACATCTTTTTTCAGCTTCTTGTTGGGCTTTATGTGGCGTGTCCCCTAAAATAAAAATCTCTATGGCCTCTGCCCCAGATGTTAGAGAGGTCTGTCTGTAGATTGGGACAGGACATAGAGGATGTAGTTACAGCTTGTCTATATCTTACAAACACCTTTAAGATCAGTGAAACTTGTAGCTAGCTAATCTATAGCCCAGCTTGGTGCCAGGCCACAGGAGGAGACACAGGAACCCTTTGCTGTCCACAGAGGAGCCACCTTCTTGGAAAACCAGCGGCTACAGGGTGCTCTGGCATGCTGTAATGCAGACTGAGGCATGCCCTTACTTTGGTAGATACAAACCTGTCAATGCTTCTAGAAAGCAAAGTAGTGAGAAGTGTGAGGTCTGCTTAATACAAATTTCTAGCTCTCCTTTGCTGATGGAAGTGAGCTACCTCAGGGTCTGATCTAGTTCGAGGCTATATGAGAAATGGAGGGAGGGAGTAAACTATACCATTGAAAATTATCCTAGGAAACCAGATGACAAAACATTACACAGCCACTAAACAGCACTTACACAGCAAAATGAACTGGCATGAGCAGGAAATCTGTGTGTTGGGACTGATAGTATGCCCAGTCATGGCCTCATGGTTTTCTTTAGTAACAGAAGGAGTGGCCTGTATGTAATCCTTCATGCTGAGTTTACTATTTCACTTCCTCTATGTCACGACCTCAGTGTTGCCATAGCATTTTAGCCCATCTGCATATACTAAAATGTAATTTGCTCAAGCATGGAGACATTTAAATGGGAAAGATTTGCTTGATGCTATCTGCTCCTTGTGGACAATGGCAGGACATGAGTCCCCTGTGAAGTGTATAACTGATGTGAAACGAGTGTGATGCTAATCCTGTCCAAAAGCTTGTGAGGAAGCAATGCCAGTTCCATTTGCAAACAAATGTTTCATTTTAAAAGAAAGTTGAAATCAGATATTAACTGGAAATGACACTGCAGTTTTATAAGAAAACCCCCAAAGGATGAATTTGTTAGATAGCTGTTTATCTTGCGTTCACTGCATTTCAATATTGTTTTAAGACCAGTTCCTAAAATGTATTTCTTACTTCTGACCTCATCTTCCAGCATCACAGTCACAACTTGATGAGAACATTTTTGGAATGATACAAGAGATCAAAGATTATTATAAACTTCTTCTGATAGTGCAGCTGCTTGATTATGTCACCTGCCTCTTCCTCCTACCATGATTATATTTATATGAGCTCTCTGGTTCATGGCTCCATAGATTTGTTAATACCAAATACCTTAATATTGCCAACAGTCCACTTGACTCTTATCTCTGTAGGCTGTGCTGCAGATCTTTTGTCTGGTCGTGACTGAATTGATATTCATCCTCACATGGAGAGAAATGCAACTAACTGCAACAAATACAGAACACAGAGAGGTTTTATCTTTGTCCCCTTCTCTTTTCCCTGTCCCTCTCCTCTTTTTAAATTTCTTTTAAAGGGCTTTGGGAACAAGGACTCGCCATGGGTAGAGAAGAAGCAGACCACCCTTTTGCTCTGGGACAGACATACACTGCTTATAACATGACAGGTAAAAGAAACTTATATCCCAGGCTTTCTAGCACTATAAGCTGCTGGCTGAGCAGCAGCAGTGACTGAAGTGACCTGATGGAAGATCTGGATGCCTCCTGCCTGCCACCTACTCAGCAAACAGATCTGGTGAACCAGACTGCTCAACTGGGGCTATTTTGAGGGAGGTTGTTTATTCTGGGGAGATGTTGATGAAAGGAACTGCTGGTGTGCTCCCCTGGCAACTGACCTGCAGTGGGAGAAGCCAAGTGGCAGCAGCATCACCACATGTCAGTCTCCTCTGGTGCCTGCTGAAGTGGCTGGTGAGGTTTCAGGGCTTCTCCACAACCAGATAATAAAGAGGGATGAGGAGGGATGCTTCGTAGCAGCAGCAGCAGCAGCTCAGCTGGGAGGATTTGGCCAAGAAATGTGCATATGGATACTGGAAGCACCTGTGTAATTTACAGTCTCTCACCTCTAAGAAGCAAAGGTGTTCCCAGCTGCCCTCCTGGATGCTTCTCAGAGGGCTGCAATCTGAGAACTGCTGGTTTATATGACATGCGGTGCTGAGGCCATGGGAGGGAACAACCCACCGTCTGAAAATATCATATATATTTATAATTATCTTTACTGAAATACCTGAGAGGCAAAGTGGCTATCTTGCTAGCACCATGACCCATCCGCTTCTAAGTTACTCAAGTCTATTAATTTCAAATGCATTGTGCTGGTTTGAAAGCAAAACCAGTGAAAGACTCTAAGTCAGAAACACAATTTAATAAGAGGAAAAGAAATAAAAGAAAGTAAAATAAAAGTAATAGTAAAAAAACCACTGACAGAGTCAGAATACTTGACACCCTGTTAGGGTGGTAGCAGCAGTCCAGATGAGATGATCTTGTCGAAGCAGTGATTCCTGTAGAAAGGTCTGGTAGCTCTTGTCTCCTCTGGGAGTCCAGTGGATAAAAAGCTGCTTGTGCTGTCCCAAACCCTGGATTTATCCAGGTGGGAATGCTTGGCTCCTCCCCCTGGGCAGAGCATCTCCCAATGGGATGATCTCATTCTATGAGTCATGCAGTGGGTCCTTGATGGCCCATTAAACAGAGATAACTCCCGGAGGAAGTTATCTATGAGTCATGTGGCAAGGCATTGTTAGGCTCGTTAACAGAAGATAAGGGAAAACATTGCCCCACCTTGGCTCCAACGGCTCATGGGGATAGAATACAAACCTTGGGCACAATTTTACATTGTAACCTAGGACATGCATCTAGTTATTTTTCATGTCTCAGTTTCTGCATCCTCAGGTTGGAAAAGTGAAGCACTCAGGAGGGAGCAGTGGAAACTCAGTTTGTTCAACAGCTGTGGAAGGAGAGCCTCAGACATTGCAGGTTGGGCAGAGGAATAAAAGAGATCCTTGAGAATGATAAACTGAGTTGATACCATGAAAAACTCAAACATATTAGCAGTTCGAAAAATTCTAATGTTCATTTTGCTTACTTCTGATGCAGTTCTTTGATTAATAGTGCCAAGGGTCAATAATCCCTGGTATCATCGTTCTCCATGAAACAAAAATAAAATAGCTGACTTTTAAAACAAATGTGAATCAAGGTTCATTTGCTGAAGGAATCAAAGTAGTGTCTTTTAGATTTGACATGATCTTTTCTTCACAGTTCCATACAAATCTGTTTGCATTTCTTTAACAGAAGTGTTTGTTAGATAGTCTTGCAAGGAATAATGCTGAGAACGAAATGAGAAAACATTTTATTGCCTTCAGCATATATAAGCTGTCCTCTAAAGGAAAAATCTTGCCATTAACACACATTTGATGTTCTGCTAAGTGTAGCAAAGGAGCAAAGACTAGTGACAGAAATATTGCAAGGGCTTAGGTGCACACCTATACCTGTGTGGCTTTAATAGTTTATGTAGAGGTGCTATTACCTATTTGTAGCAGGTGCTGAACTGTGTGGATTGTTACACCCAGGCAGAATGCAATAAAATACTCAACTGCTGCAATCTCCACTGTTTTCCCTAGGTCGGTGCCTCCTCGTGTGATGTGAGTGCTGGCATGGGAAGGTTGGTGGCATTCCTCACTTCCTCACTTCCCCTTTCAGGCTCTGCTCTGCAAAGGGGCAGCAGCTGGACATCACATGGACCGTGGGACCTGAAGGTTCACTGAACCTGGAGTTTGACTTTGAGGGACCCACCTGCAGCCTCTGATATCCCGGAGAAGGCTGCTTCTTGTTTGTTGAGTGTCTTAAATCAGCTTTGGAGTCTCAAATGAAGAAGCATCTGCTCTGTATGACATGCCTGTGCCAGGGAGGGCAAGGCTTGGGATGGCAGCACCTGGCATGGCAGAAAAGGAGCAGCTGTGCTCAGCTGTGGGTCAGTTAGAATGTGGGAATCCATGACAGTCCCCCAAAGCAGGGGATGAGGTCCCACAAAAAGAAATACTAATATCACTCTGACTATTAGGTTCCAGTTGCCTTGAGTGTGGTGTCTTAAAAAAACAAAATCCAGTTACTGCTCTTGCATAATGTGTGTTCAAGGGTATTACAGAAAAAAATCTGAAAGTAAAACAGAAAGGAACTAGTGCATATTTGAGGTCAGTCCTGTTTTCTCTATACTGCTATTACTTTGCAATGTAGAGGACTTTCCACTTGCAAATTCACTTCTGAGGAGCTCAATTACTTTTCCTAAAGAAGTATACTAGGGAATTACTTCATTTCTTGTTTAAGTGGATAAAATACTCCATTGTAAAAACCTTTCCTAACACATTTCTTGAACTTCAAGCAAGAAAGGATCTTTCAGCAAAGTATGATAGTATAGAAACTAGAGGTTTTGTTTTTCATGTTGAAATTTCCTACTTTCTTTGAAGGTGGAAACAAGTGGTTTTAACCCAGAGGAAGGTGGCTTTGGTAGCAGACTCTTGATTTTAGGCCAGGCACGGGAGCTAACTGATATATGAAGACAGATGAAGTATTGCTAAGACTTGCTGTTACACTACTAACAATGAAGTTTCTGAATACAGCCACTGAAGTATGAAATAATAACAGCTCAGCACACAGTGCATACTACCAAGTATGGCACTGCTTTGTCACCTTTTAGAAATTAATTTATCATCTTGCTGAAAAGAAAACAAACCAACAATCTAAACAATCTAACCAAGAACCCCCAAAGAAACTGTTAATTAGATTATTCTTTGTTTTACTATTTAACATCAGCTGACTGTAAACCAAAAGAATTACCTCAACTAAATTAAGCAATGTATGTGTTTAGGGGCCTCAGAATAAACAAAATGGGACTGAGGGCTACCTCATTGAAAGATGTTTGTTTAGGTGCACTGATTCAGTGTGAAAAACATACCCATTTCAGAAGCTCCAAGTGTTGGAAACTCTCCAGAAAGGTGTATGCTTCTGCTGTGTTGAAGAGCAGAATGCACTTGCTGAAAGTGAGATCAAGCAACTGGAGCCCCTGCACTGGCTAGGAGAGGGGACGCTAAAGCTGTGGCTGAAGCTGCACCATCACTAGGAAGGACCAGTAAGGTCGCACTGTAAGCAGTACTAGTGCTGGCCGATGCCTAGCTGTGCTACTTTGCCTGAAGTTTGCACTTTTTGCTGCAACTTTGCCACAGGACAGAAGTGACTAAGTACCAGTAGGTCTAGAAAGGGATTAGATTGTTAAACTGGCGTTTCAGGGAAATGCTGCATACCCCGTAGCATTAACCCCTCAGCTAGGGGGAAATCTGTTAATTTCCAGATTGCATGCTAGGGGAAGGCCTGCTTTATATTTGTACTTTATGCTCGAGCAGTTACTGCTCATTGATGTCTGACTGAAATATGGGATATGAAATATCAGACTAGTATGAGACTGATCTCATGCTGGTGAGCTGTTCCTATTTTTCTTCATCTTGTCTTGTATTGCTGAGTGAGTGCATGCTGCCATTCTGCAGCTCTGCCTTTGCACCCAGGATCCCTAACCTGTCACCTGTGTCCTTCTGCCTGTCAATGAGGATCTGTCAGGGACTGACTTGTGTCACTCTACATACTGCTTGCTTAAGTGCCTAAGAATGAGCTTTTTCATCCTATGTTCCTTTTTGTAAAATCAGGATCAGCAAAATCCCTCCCTGGGCTTCTGCATTTTATTCCTGCTGTACCTCTTAACACAGTTTGCTGCTGTCTGGGTTGGCATTGAATAGTGCCAATAGCATCTGTAGATAATGAGCCTGAGAAGAGCAGTTAATGAAGATCTTGTTTCAGAAACTGTGCTTCTCTCAACCCTAGAATAGCCAGAGACATGTAGTACATGAGCACAATGTTCATTGCACAGTGCTATTTTTGTCCCTTTTCCTTCTAACCACCTTACAACAGCTTGCTGTGTGGAACCCCTACCTCATCTCAGCGTGGTAGGGTGTAAGCACTGGTCTCCAAAGTGGAGGGATATGAACCCTAGGTGGTGTGCAAGACAACCCACTAGGGTGCAGGAAGAATATATCTTTTGTACCACTAATAAACAAGATAAAATTATAGTCTTAAAACAGTGTTTACTTCATCCTTTTTAAAATTCTTTTTTATATAGGTTTTCTTATGTATGTACTATTTAGCTCAAAGATTTTTTTTTTTTTTTTTTTTTTTTTTACTGAGAGGGGTGAGCAACCAGAAAAATTTGGAGGTCACAGCTTTAAAAGCTGACATCTACAAAGTCTTCTGTTCCACAAAGGTCTAGTCTGGTTTTTGTCTCCAGATCACTCAGCCCCACCAGGGCTGTCATTTCCCTGAATGTCATCTACACAGGTATTTCAAGACTTCCTGGCGTGTAATTTTCAGTCCCACCTGGAGTCTGTACAAACAGTGGTGTAATCACCAGTTAGGCTGGGATGAATTCATTGCATGTCACCAGCAGAGCAGGAAGTCAAACCAACTAATCTGTCAAATTTAGGAGGGCCTGCAAAAGCCTGGATGGAGAGATACATAATAATTCTGCACAGAAAGAGCAACTGAATTTCAAATACCAATCTGCCAGCTGGAGATATGCTGGGAAATCAAAATCTTTGTTAGAAAATTATACTGACAGCTAAATGGTAAACTAATACAGTGCTAGAGCAGACCTGTTCTAATAGTGTACTGTCTGTCCTCAGCCACAGGCTTGGGAAGGATGCATTCTCTCCATCTCATTTTGTGCAATGCAGATCATCACATTTCTTTTACATGCTGTTTGTGGGAGCCTTAAAGCCTTTCTGACAGTGGCTGTAGCTTGCTGAGAGGTCAGTGAGATTGATCTCTGTGGCAGCGTGTGTTTTCCATGGATCTCACCCTCCTTAGGCTGACAGTGATCTTGGGTGGAAGGTTTAGGCCCTACAGCAGTTCTCCCCTGGGGAGTGCAGCTCAGTGTAGCCACAGACATTTAACAAGGTTGTGTTTGTACAGAAGGAGGGCAGTAACTAAATTCAGAATGACCTACTTAGACTATGTGTATTGAGCTAGGAGGTACTGATGAAATTCAGTGTAAGAGCTACCAGGCAGTAAGAAAAGGAAATTATGGTGACCTGTGTAGGGTCACCTTCAGCTGTACTCTTTCAGAGCAAGCAAGTAATGGGTAAAGGTTTGGAAATTGACATATCTGAACCACGTGTGTGAAATTTCAAATTGATACATGCAGGGATTATGCCTGCCTTTAAAAATCTGACTATAAAAGTGCAGGAGAAAATCATCCCTTACTAGTAACAATAAAAGAGTTCTCTCTTGCCCCCCATTTCAAAGTGTTCATCTCTGCCAACTCACATACCACTGGGAATCATGAAGAAAATAGGGAAACTGGGAATCATCTGTGAGGAAATAGAGGGGGGTTAATCTGCTCCCCTTAGTAAGTGTATGTGGGTTTTTCTGCATATCATTTGGCATTTGATGCACTTTGACATGATGGCGGTCACACTGGGACACAAAAACATCTCCTTGGAAGGAAATGCAAAATTTGGGTTCTGTTCTCAGAAGTTTTTTCTCCAGGCTTTGAGAACTGAAACTTAGATGTGGATGTTTAGTATGAACCATGGCTGGCAAGGGCTGCTATGAAGAGATGAGCTGGGGCCCAAGCAGAACCTTGGGTCTTAAGATGTCTTAAGCACGTAAGAGCTTTGCAGAAGAAGACCTTGATTGATTTTATGAAGTGGATTAGTAGGTGATAGGAGCCTGCAGACCAGAAGTGATTTAGAGTAATGGAACCATCTCCACATGTGAAAACCTGAATGATGCAGAGTCCTGATGTAGAACTACTAAGAAGGTTAATTGCTTTAAAAAAAGATGAAAGCATGAAAACTGAAAAATAACAGGGTGATGTGTATGAATATGTAAGGGGTTTATGTAGCAAGTAACAATGTGATCAGTACATGGACACAGGTTGATTTATTTCAAGAGGAAGGAAACTCTATTACTGTCTGTGTTTCTAAGCTTGAAATCAACAGCTTCACACCAACAGGTGTGGATAGAGCCTGGTTCTCAGTAAAGGACACTCTTGACATTGCACACATCCTTGGACAGGCAGTATATGCACTTCAGAGTCTGAGACCTGCTGTAAATATTTAGGACATCCCAAACAAAAACCAAGAGCCTCAACAAAATTAATTAAACTATCAGTAGGCAGAAAATTATTTGTAATCAATGATTTGTGCCCTCCCTAGTCTATTCCCAGTCTCTAGAGCAACAGGCAGCCAGAACACAGCAGCTGTTGTTAGTGATCCAGGCTGTGTGGCCTTTTTGTTGGTCTGGGGGTAAAACAGCTGAACTCAACCCTTTTCTTCTCATTTTTCATCAGGTCAATGGTGAAGCCAATAAATGTCAGATGAGTCACTGTGGCCATGGATTTGCCATGAGCCAAAAGCCACTCCTTGCCCCCCGCATTAGCACTAGGCTGTGCAATGTGTAAAAGGTACAATCTCAGGATGGCTGGACACAACTTTGCCCTGAATTGAAACCAGTGCTGGACCTTATCACAGTCTATAATTCTAGAGAGCTTATACAGAACAACATATTTAGGACCATATATATAATTCTCAGCACAGAACTATTCAAGGCATTTATTTTAATCTTTGCAACTTGTGTGTAATATCTTCTTAAATCAAAAGCAGTGTGGCCAGCAGGTTGAGTGAGGATTTTGAGCCCCTCTGCTGTGGTGAGATGGGCCCACCTGAAGTTCTGCATCCAGTTCTGAGGTCTCCATCACAAGAAATACATGTATCTGTTGGAGCGAGTTGGGAGGAGGACCAGGAAGGACGGAACACTTCTCCTATGAAGACAGGCTGAGAGTTGGGGATTGTTCAGCCTGAAGAAGATAAGACTCCAGGGAGACATTATTCCATCAATACTTAAAGTGGACTTACAAGAGAGCTAGAGAAGGCCCTTTTATCCAGACCTGTAGTGATAGGACAAAGGATGATGGCTTTAAATGGAAAGAGGAAAGATTTAGATTAGATACTTGATTATTCTAATTCTTTACTGCAAGTGTGGTGGAGCACTGGAGCAGGTTGCCCAGAGGTGCTGTAGATGACCCATTGCTGGAAGTGTCCAAGGCCAGGTTGGAGGGACATCTGAGCAGCCTGGTCTACTGGAAGGTGTCCCTGCCCATGGCAGGATGACTGCAACTAGATAATCTTTAAGGTGTCTTCCAACCCAAACTGTTCTGTGATTCTGTGTTTCTCCCTTCTGTCCCTACGATGCATACTCTTCTCCATGACTGGATTAACTTTTAAAGGAGGTTTAATGGTTTAAATGCATCTTTCCATATGCTGAATAAGAAGTGAATGGTGGTATTTATTCCAGAGTAAATATCAGTAGGTTTGGGGCTTTTTTGGTTTGTGTCAATAACTTTTTTTTAAAGCCATGGGTCTGAAGAAAAGAATTCACACATCTGTTAAGTACAGCTATTATGGATTTCTTTCCAACAGAGGATGTAAGAAGAGACTGAAAGCTGAAGAAAACTTCCCAGGAGCACAAACTCTTGCTAATTTGTTGACAGAGAAATTTCAAAAACACTGCAAAGAACATCTGGCAGCTTCTGGTTTATATTTCTTCTTCTCTAAATATTTCCCTAAATAATTGTAGGACTTTAATTAAATTGCAATCTTGTCTGTATTTATTGCTGGACTTTTATGGAACCTTTCATCCTAGGGCAAATTATTTATGTCACAAAACACTCCCAAGAGATGCACTTTCATATTACTACGAGGCAAAGAAATAGAGAAAGCAGAAGTAGTCCCACTGACAAGACAACACAGGAAACTTGTAGCAGAGGGAGGAAGGAAGCCTGGGGTCTCTTGGGGTCTCAGGCAGTGTGCTGTAAACCAAACTTGACCAAAACATAATATTTCTGCTTTTTATTACTTCAGGGCCCTTTTACAGGAAAAGGTGATTTATAATATAGGAACTAATGGGTAAAATATGCATGTACCTTTCCAAGGGCAAAAATAATTGTTTAACCTTCTGCAAATGTGGTGCTTTTGTGAGTCAAGGTCACTGCACAATTTCTTCTGCTCTGCTTAAAAATATCTCACAGTTATCAAATAAACATATTGCTAGATCCCAGAATGAGCCTCTTGAGTGCTCTTGACATCACAAATAAAGTTGCCTTTAAATAAGTAAACAAGTAAGTAATGTCATGTTGACCCTCCTGAATATTAAAAGCTTGAATTTTCCCTCCCCATCTCTCTCATTGAAATTACCATAATTTTATATCAGCAGTTTTCAGAGAGCTGTACTCTGTGTAAGATCTACTCCAACAAGACCCCTAGTGAAGCTACCTCCATGAGAAAGGTGACTGACTCTAAAAATCACCCTAGCCTTCTTATGAGCCTCCCACAATGCTGTCTGTGCTACCCTTCTCAGCTCCACTGAAGTAATTGCTTACCTTTGTGACTAGCGTTTCTCTGCCTTAGAGTTACTTCATGAAGAAAAACAGCTGCAGTTCAAGTGGCATGACTGTACTATTCCTTTGCAAACATAGTACATCTATGTTTAAGTTTAGGGTGAAATTTAATGTTAGTGATGCTTAAATCAGGCTAGTTCTTACCAAAGTGAACTTTTCTCAGAGAGGAAGGTCAATAGCTTCATCAGAGCTATCTCCAAAATGCTTTTCTTAAAAGGGAGAAATATGCCCCTTTCCTATCTAGAAGTCAATTATACTTTGGATTAAAGAAAAGGAAAAATGACATTGCTCACCTGTCCATGAGATATTAATAATCCCTGTAGTATGCAAAATACTCCTGAGCTTAGAATTGCATCTGTTATTGAGCGTCAAGTATCATTTCATAACTAGCATGATTATACTTGCAGGGAGGGGGTCAAGTACAGTTAATACACACACATGCAAGAGCTATTCCAGCAGGTACTGCTGGGACTTGCTATGTTATGTTTTGATTGACTTAACTCTTCCCTATCCACTATTCCTCTCTCAGAGCCTATTGAAACCCAAAAGAGAATCTCTTTAAACTAACCAGAGATAAAAAGCCAGCTTGAGAATGTCATGAATTTCTCCTTCGAAGTGTTATACTTTTGTATATTTGTTGTAGTGCCACAGGCACTAATAAGAGTGCTCCCAAGGGATATTACCCCTGGGCTACAGCTGGAGCAGTGGTGTGTTACTGTGACAGTACTGTCACCTTCAGAGTACTAGTGCTGGTGGCAGTGGTTCCTTGCTGCAGAGGGGAGTCTCTGAAGATCAAAACTACGTCCTGCCATTGTCAGTGATGTTGCCACAGCATCCTGTGCCCAGGAAAGCCATTTAAAAGTCCTCTTGTCCCTTTTAAATTCCAACTTCTAAAGCAAGGGATGCAAGTCTGGAAGCGTCTTGTTTCCTCCCTGCACTCCCCCTAGGGACTAATCAGGGACATTTCTATACCTGTTGTTGCTTTATAGTTGATTTTTCCTCTGGTTCCTCATCACCTGAAGCCAATTTATGTTGTATGTGTTTCAGCAGTTTTTTCTTGGAGAGGCATTGATATCCAGGGGACAGATGATGTGTTGAGTCCATAAGGTCTATGTGCCTGATGGGGTACAGAATACTGGGTGCATACTTCATCTGTGTAGAAGAGAAAGACCTTTAGCATTAGAGAAGTCACTGAACATGCAAAAACTGAACTTACCCTTATGCTTGGAACTGCAGCTCAGAAAGGTTGGTTGTGCTGCTGGAAGCTGCCACAGTGAGTGACTTATCACAGAAAGAGACTTTTTTTTTACAAAGGGACTTGTAAGCAAGGGACAAAAAAAGTAAAAACATTAGAAAAGAGCATATTTTAGTCTGTCATTGCACATAATAGCATGGCAAGAGGTTTTTCCTGGCAAGCAATGGTAAAAGACTTCATGGAAAAAAACTCAGGCCATGATTAAAATGTAACAGTTTAATTCCTAAATTAATCTCAAATGACAAAACTGCATGCATTAGAGAGGAAAAAGAAATAGAATGATAGGTGGATGGAGGAAAGAGACTGGTATTGTTAAGCTAATATCGAACTGTTTTTTTTCTATTCCTTTTAATTGTCTGAGCCAGTGTCAAAAACCTAGTAATCAAAACAGAAGAATTTCAGCAATAGGGTCCAGAACAGAATAAGTATAACTTGCACTGTGTCTGTCCCAGGATGATGTAAAATAACTTGATGAACAGACTTTAGGGAGCACCAGTGAGGAGCATGAATGTTAAATGGATCTGTCTCCTGTGCTGGATGTGGGGGCAGTGGCAGTGCCAGACCACAACTTCCACATCCACACCACTACTTGAGTCCTACTACAATTAACAATAATCACTGCTTTTTCTCTTTCAAAGTATAGCCAGGGACATATGTGAAATCACTTAGTTGCTAATGAGGGATAACTTAATGACTGGTCAATTTGAGCCCCAGTGGAGCCCTTGCATTTCCTGTCACATGCAGTCACCAGTCTGCTTTCTCAGCAGAAGGGCTGAGATGAGGAGAGCTGACTCAGCCTGAGTACCTCTCCACCCCTTCTGGTCAGCACAGAGCTAGAAGGAGCAGAAGTTGCCCCTGCTGTGTTACTGTTCCTGTCTGCCCTTCCTATAATGGAGCAAGATCTCTCAGTCCAGTGATCTGCTGGCATCACTTCTCCCAGCCACTTGTCACCTCTCCCACAGTGCCGGGTTGGGCAGCCCAGCTCATCCTGATATGGATGTGGCAGGGCAGCAGGAGCCAGTCCTGCAGGGCTGGCATCCAGAGGAACCCACTGGTGATGGGCGAGGAGACAAAGCTGTCTCTGTTCCCTTGCTGGGTGCCTGCCATGCTCTGTGCAGAGTTGTTGCTGACAGCTGGGTGCCAGAGAGTGTCTGTGACGCTGGGGAGGGGACAGTGTGTCCCAGGACAGCATGGAGTGCCAGGCTTACAGAGCTGCTCTCAGGAGCAGCTCTTCTCTCACTTAAGCTGCTGGGGTCTATAACCTCAGTGGCACAAAAACAAGTACAGAACCAGCCCTTTGTTCACACCCACATTATCAAGAAATTGTTCATCCAGAGAGACCTTGACAGGCTTGAGGAGCAACCCTCTGTATCAATACAGGCTGAGGGAAGGGGTTGAGAGAGAGGAGGATTTGGGGGTACTGGTGCATAGAAAGCTGAGCATGTCTCAGAAATGTGCACTGGCAGCCCAAAAGGCCAACCATATCTGGGGGTCCCTCAATAGCAATGTGAGCAGCAGGTTGAGGGAGGTAATTTTGCACCTCTGCTCCTCTCTGGTGAGACCCCACCTAGAGAGCTGTGTCCAGTCCTTCGGTCCCCAGCGCAGAAAGGATGTGGTCCTCCTGCAGTGAGTTCAGAGGGACACAAAGATGATCTGGGGACTGGAACACCTCTCCTAAAAGGAAAGGCTGACAGAGTTGGGGTTTCTCCATGTAGAGAAGGCACTCGGGAGATTATTACAGCACTTTCCAGTAAGGAAAGGAGGCTTTTTCTTATGAAAGCTGGAGAGATGTGTTTTACAAGGGCATGTAGTGATAGGACAAGGGGAGATGGTTTCAAACTGAAAGAGGGTAGATTTAAATCAGCTATTAAGAAGCAATTATTTACTCTGAGGGTGGTGAAGTGCTGGAACAGGTTGCCCAGAGAAGCTGTGGATGCGCCATCCCTGGAAGTATTCCAGACCAGGTTTGACAGGGCTTGGAGCAACCTGGTCTAGTGGAAGGTGTCCCTGACCATGACAGGTGAGTGGAAACTTGTCGCCCTGATTTCCAAAAGCCTTCTGATATTTACATTCTTGGAGTCAGAATTCCCACACTTTTCTCAAAACACTATGTGTTTTTCACATTCCTTCTTGGAGGAGGAGAAAATTGACAGACTGGTCACCTGGCCAGTGTAATTCGGAGGAGGTATATTATCCTCCAATTCACTCTCACTTTAGAGAGTCTATAAATTGTAGAAACTGTAAATAAAGCTCTCCTTTTTGCCTTGGGCGACTGAGTGTGTCCAGCGTGCTCCTTCCATGTCACAGCGTGACAGAAACTAGATGATTTTTAAGGTCCTTTCCTACCCAAACCATTCTGTTATTCAGGCTGAAGACTGCTTTAAGTGCTAATTCTCTCTTGGAAGTGCATAGGTGCACTTGTTTCTCCCACTGGCGCCTACACAGCACCTATCTTCTGCTGATCCATGTAGCACTCTCATGTGGACACTACAGCCAGATCACACAAATCATCCCATCAGCTTGCACTGGATTTGTGTCTGGTCAAAGCTCATTTTCCATGGCCAGCAGTGTCTATGCTGATCTCATGAGCAAACTGACAGGCTGGGGAAGTTTGCCCTGACACAGTGAAAAAGCCCAGCCAGCAGCGGACCTCTGCCTGAGCTGCTGATAATCCCATTCCTTTAGCTTTCCTTAATCAATTTAAAGCATTAGAAACAAATTTACAAATTGCAAAAAAGGCGGTTTCTTATAAGATACTCAGTTACTATGCTAAAACAGCAAGAGCAGGCTGTAACAGTTATTTCAGCAAGCAGTGGAAGCCTCAGTGACAGTGGTTGGGCCATTTAGAGCTCAGCTGAATTTCTGGTCAGTGCAGAACAGCATGTTCATCTTCCTGGGATAGTGGATGATTGCTGCAGATGATTCCAGCTTTCCCAAACTGCTAAGCTGCCAGTGTAGACCCCATGATGTTACAACACTTCTCACTACCTGTGATAGCAGAGGTGAAGTTCTGCATGGAAATGCAGCTATAACACAGCAAGAACACAGCTGATGCTTGGTGGGGAAACTGAGTGCCCCAGTCTTGTGTGGGTTGGTGTCAGGGGCCTAAGATGCCCCTTGCACTGGCCAGGTAATGCTGGCATGTGGTTGGAGGGCAGCTAGTGCTGCACTTGTTTACTGCCTGCATGCTGCTATTTCCAACTCTGTGACTCCGTCTGTGTTCCTCAGGGAGATTAAGGCTGTCCTTATTTCTGCGAATCCTCAGCTGAGATCATCCATGGCTTTAGTATCTGTGCTTTAGTAGGGCCAAATCCCATCTTGCAAAGAGGTTTATAGTCAGTGCTGCCATGATGGCACTGATCTATGGCAAGGGCACCCAGGCATATGCCGGGGACTAACATTGGTCAAACCATGTTTCTTCCCCAGCCCCTTTGCAGAGCAGAAGCATGCACTAGACATTTATTTCTTCTCCAGGCAATCATCAATGGGACCTCTGCCTATCCATCCCACAGAACAAATTCCAGGAGGACTCACACAGGGATAATAGCCGTGGTCTCTGCTAGCAGCCCTGGCTTGATTGGACCTTCCAGCCAAGATCCCCCCAGTGTGGTGGGATCAATCTCACATGCAAAAGGCTTGGTGACCTCCTTGGTGGTGCTGTCACTGGGGTGAAACATGATATAGAAACAGACGGTGCTAATCCAGCTGGGAAGTCAAATATAAATACGAAAACTTCTAGTTACTTTTGTAAGCAGAGAGGATGGCCTTTAGGAGGCTTTAGTAAATGAGGCTGCGGTGCCTGAGATCATATGTGAACAGCTGTTCAGTGTGTGATGGCCATGTCAGCCCATGGAACCACCTGGATCTGGCGGTTGGTGCTTCTTATGGTGCTCAGAGCACAGCATCTGCCTGGGGTGTCAGAGGCCTCTCTGCCAGGCTCATGTGGGAGGGGATGCTGTGGAAAGTGCTTCAGGTATTTCTTGGTTAACACTCCTGTGGAGCAAAACAATAAAGGCAGCATGTGTGTCTGCTCTTTTCCACTAGCCTTTAATAGGGCATTTTCCTTGTACTTTCAAAACCATATTATGCAATACTCTGAAAGTACTTTCAAATAATTACAGTTATAGAATATGAATGGTTTATAGTTTATGCATTTTTGTCTCATTGTATTCCACTTTTTTTTTTTTTTTTCTGTTTTCCTCCTGTAGAAACCTTTCAAAACTTGTATTTAGGTCTATCATTAGGTGTTGAGTATTCAAGCATAAAAGCAGGTACTGTGTCAGCTTGAACCAGGATGATGACTCTCCTGCTGCTGAGTCGTGCATTATGGTGGAAGGACAGGCTGGAAATGAGCTAAGACACAACTGTGCTTTCTGTTTTTTCCTTAAGTGAGACCTTTTTTGTCTTCCTAGAACCAAAAATTTAAGACCTTAAATTTTGACTTGAAATGTAATTTTTTTGGCAAACAGTTTTAGTGCTACACTTTGGCAGACCTCCTGTACCTTTTGCAAAAGAGCAAAACTAGCATAATCCTGTGTGGTTGGAGAAGTATACTTACTAACCTAGATTGCTTTTGACCTAGAGGGCAAGCTCCTGCCTGCCTCTCTGGCTTGGTGTCTAACAAGTCAGCTCCCATGTCTAACAAATCAGCTCCCACAGTCTGGGCAGCTGCCGTAACCCCTTTTCTCCAAAAAGACATTAGGCACTTAGGTGAAATCTAGGTCAGCCAAATTGGGGAAGGAAAAAAATCAAAACTTGTGTCTGAATAACAATGTAGGAACACTGCATTTGAAAATGAATTTTCTCTGTTTAAGAAGTCTCTATTGTGACAATTCTATTAAGGCAGGACTGGCATTATTCCCTGAATTTTCAAGTTGTTAAAATTTCCTTATTTGTTTGTTGATAATTGACTAAGCACTTTGTCAAACATTATGCCATCCAGGGCTGGTAAATGTTGCTTGTGGATCTAAAATTTTATTTTCCCATTTCCAGTGGATCACATTTTGAGATTTCAAGAATAGAATTGTTTGTGGAGAGTCACAAAGGTGCTTTCTTTGATGACTTCTGAGATTTTTTTAAAATTGCCCTACAAACTACACAAAAATAATTTTCATTAGTATTTTATTAGTATAGTACAGAAAAGTAGTACCATCAGATCTTCACATAGGCCATGTTTACTTTTTGCCCTGACTGTTGTTCTATAAATAATAGTGCTACTTTTATAAAACCTCAGGACAAGTCTTCTGTCCATCAGGTATGTTTCAGTGATGCTAAAACAGAAAACAATGAAGATTTCAATGGACTCACTGTCTCAGCATCTTAACATAATTTAACCAACAGGATATGACAAGAAGATGCAGTGTGTAACTTCTTTCAGTGTGTAACATCTTTAAGCCTGCAGCTGATTTGTGTAAACATTTATTTATTCAACAATCTTATACAAGGAGACTTCCTGTGAATTGCTTAATTTGAGGCAGAATAAACACAGTGAGCAAAAATATCACTGGGAGAGCCTAGAGCATGAAAGGAAAATAGGTGCTTTTCTTGCCTCTGATCACCAGCAGCAAATTAAGTTGAGAAAATTCATCACAGAAGTTTGGTCTCCCAAAGCTGTGGCTACAAATTCAGTTGCTTCCCCCCTGCTGCCTTCAACCTTAGTGCCTTCCCTGACCACTGCTTCAGCGTGAGATGTACACAGAAACTGGGACAAGTGATTGGGAAAAGCAGCAGTGACAAGTGACAGGGATGGAGCTGTTAACTCCACACATTCCTGAGCAGCGGAAAAAGAGTTTGAAAGGAAAGGAGGGAGGAAAGGGGGAAGAAGAAACAAAAAAGTACCAAAAAAAGAAAACTGGCTGAGGAGTCAATAGCAAAGATTGACAAGACTGGGAGTATGGAACTCTCATAAGGGGCAAAGTAGCTGGTTACTACTTTGGCCCTTACTACACCTAAATGAGGTGTGTTGTCTCCATAATCTGGAGGAGACCTTTATTTTTCCTTCAAGTGCATACATTCATTTGATATCTGGGGATAAAGACATTTTTCTGTCTTATTATGACCCAAATACTGTAATTTTTTTAGAAGGAATAAATCAGAATATATGTATTAATAATTGGTAGCATCATCACTACATTTCCTGCAAATGGAGCTTTAAATTTCATGGTACCATAATCATGTTCACAAAAATTACCTCTAATGTAGAGTAAAGCTACCAGATGGAAAACAAAAAGCCTACAGATAAACCCACCAAATGAAAGAGTTCAGGGTGGCTCTCCACCTCTTCATTGGAATGAATGTCCTTGTAAGGAGGACTGGTACTGGCGTTGGGTCTCCACACATCCCCCCACACCACAGCATCATGAGCAGGTACATTCCCAAGTGATACAGCAAGGCTTGTGTCTCGTAGAAAGACAGCATGATAAGTTTAAAAATATGTTAGTGAGAATGGCTGCAGGTTAAACATTGATCTGTGATTTGGATTTGCCAGCTTGTTCAAGAGATGCTGCCTGTCTCCATTCTGAAGCCTTGCAGCACCTAGAAGCATGCTGCATTCTGGTGATGCTCAGCTCAACTCAACACAGGCAATCCTGCAGTCAGTGTAACAGCAGCTGAAGTGGTTTTACAGGTTCCTGACCCTGTCTCACACACAGCTGAGGCAATGATTTTTCTGCAAGGACTTGTATGGCTGCTTCCAGTGACTCCCCTCTGCTTTCAGTCCTCTGTCCTACAAATGTGTTCTCTGCAGAAGGCTGTGGTTTCAGCCCGGATACAAAAGCTTTGGAGAAGTGACCCACCTGGATCTGTTTTGTCTTACGTTTTTTTTTAGTTTTCTACTCCTACCCATATCCTGTTGCTTGCTCCCAGCTTGTTAAACCTTCATGCTGGTTGCAAAGAACTTAATATGCTGAGAGGATCCATTTCTTCACACTTCTACATGACTTTAAAGATGAACTTTTTATGGGATAGTCCAAATAATAAGAAATCCCCACAATGACTGTGTGTGCTGACTTCTATTTTAGAGTTGTGCTATCAAAATCATCCTATCTACACATCAGCACAGAGTTGTGCATGTCTTGGGACTGGTAAATTAGGCTGTGTTTAAGAGGAAGACATATTGTGTGTTTTGCCAGTGGTGTATACTGGGGGGATTTGATGCCCATAACATTTTCTGGTTTTCTCCCATGGGCCTCTTTCGGTACGTTGACAACTTCTCTTCAATGAGACAAGCACTAAGATACAAAAACTTAAGTTTGTGTCCATATCCTACTTTGGCTTCTCTTACATGCCCTATGGGAAATCTTTGGCATATGTAGCTGGCACTGCCATCCAGCTTATATCAACCTCTAAAATGATATTTAATTGAATAAAAGATGAGCTGGTATAGAAATGTGTGGGTAAACAGAAAGAGGCGCACCATACAGATGGTCATGGAACAGTTACTTACATTCAGCAAATATCTTTATGTGAACATCACAGTGACAAAATAAAAAATGTTTCATCATGCTAATGCTGTGGCAAGGTCATGTGTAGATCAAACACATCAGGAAAGAATAATAAGAAGATATTAATTCATTGCTTAGTTTTGAGAACAGCCTGCAGATTTTCTATCAGTATTAAGCCCCTGGCCATAGCATTTATTTTATAGACCCTAGTTCTGAAATTATGATCTTATTATGAGAGTGGTAGATAAGCAATTAGCAGGTGCTCTGCACAGAACATGCTACTTGTTCTTCAGTAGTGCTCAGAGGCACAGAGCATATTACTGTTTTTCCATAGAGTCTCTGTTTTTAATTAATATTCCCTAAAGGTGATAGGCTCTAGTGCTTGCCTTTTCCTTCTTTCTCACCCTTTTATTTCATTCTTTGATTTTTTCTGCTATAATCCCCTAGAACTGCTAAAGAGGAGGAAGTATTCTCTGCCCATAGCTTGCCTGTTTCTGCCATAAGTCTCTTGGGTTTAATCAAATGTGTGACTGATGTGTGAAACTGTGATACTTATAAATGAATATTCCCTTATGTCACAAGTGTCCTAAGTGAAAAAAGAAGTTGTTTATATGTGAAGACTAAGAGCATTTTAGGCTTCTTCAGGAAGAACAGTCTGAGTTCCACCTTTCAAACCCTCTCCATGTAATAAAAGATGCTTGTGCACTTTGCCCTGATGGTGTGGCTCAGGTGGGCAGCCACATGTAGGTGAGGGAGTGAAGGCAGATCAGCTGCATTGCAGAAAGTCTGTTATAAGCAGTGCGTTTCCCTAACCAGATTCTATTTTGGTTGGAAATTGTTTTGTGCTGCTCAACATCTTTTTAACTCTGTCTCATAGCTGCTGGGGAAGCAAGGACAGTTCCCATACTGCATCAATGCACAATGCAAGCTGAATTAGGCAACCTGCTTCTAGCTACTGCCTCCAAACTCCTGCTTTGGGGCAAGTTATTTCTGTGCCTGAAAGGGGCAGCTGGGTCATGATGCCTTTGCTCACCTTCTGACTGGAGTATCTGGATTGCCAACCACATTTGGAGACAACAGGACAGACAGAGTCCTCATTTGGGCTCAGAAATCTCTTTTCTGCACCATAACGAGTGCAAAAAGCTGCCAAGTTCCCTATGAGGGAAAAATCAGTGGATGAGAGCAAAAATAATTTCAGATCACTCTCCTGTCTCAGACATACCCCTCTCTTAAAAATCTTCTGCTTTGATTCACAATCCATGCTCTGTTTCTTTGTCTCCCAGTTAAAGAATAAGGCAAGACAGAATGACTACTTTGATTTTTGTGGACACCACATGGCTGTATCCTAGTTGCCCCAAATCATTCTAATTTGGGGCTAGGTTGTGTGAGTTACCTTATGTGCTTTTCAGTAGTTCTGTACAGGGACCTGCATTTTGGTTGAATTGGCCTTGAAAAAAGATCCTCACTTATATAAATATTTTGACCTGCTGCTGGGCTATAAAAATCTATTCTTAGAGCAAATGATGCTATGGCAACTGTCCCTGCAATATGACGCAGTAGCAAGAATTATGTCTTCTTTTAATCTGTAGCTCCCAAAATACCTTCTGCACATCCCAAGCCACCTGGCTTTCCCCACTCTCTTCAGAGCCAGGAAAGCAGGTCCTTCCCAATTTATTTTTCTAGTTCAGTCTGAGGCAAAACTGTCTTAAGCCAATTTAAGTAGATCTGAAATAACGTACTCAGTCCCAGCTGTCATAACCTATATTGCAGGATATTCCCCTTACTTTTCTATGACACTTTCCCAGTTGCTCTTATGATCTCATTTCACCTCAGGACTTCCTAAATAATCCTGTGACATGGGCTCTATCAGACCCTATATTCTTCTTTGTATATCCCACCAGATGTGAGTCGTCAACTTGAAAACATCTGATTGCACTTTTTTTCAATCAATATAACATGCCATTTATTCAGAGGCTAACATTTTTACATATGACTTTTTCTGACAAGGCTTACTTGTGTTTTATCTATTGATTTATGTCCTTTACAATAGCTAGATTTTTTGGAGTCCATATATGTCAAGACTTTAGTGTAAATGATGAGCTCTTCCTTAAAGAGCTGAAAACCTGATGTTATAAACATGTTCAGAATTAACCATTACACGTTCAGGACTGTTAGCAACAGACCTATAGAAAAATCTGAAATTTTTCACCTCTCCTGATCCATGCTTATTGCCTACTAGTTTCCCAAGTACACTGTGGGCTTATACATAGCATCCTGGTAGTAATTGGGAGCTGCAAGTGCTGTTTGCTTGAGTACTGAGCCACCTACAAGTTTCACAGCATTTAGTGAATAACTGGAGGATTTGTGTGTTCAGTACATCCCATATGCCATGACTGTCTTCAAGTGGCAATACACTGATAGCAGCAATATGGCTTTTGAAAAGTTCTGTAGATAACAAATAAATTCAGCCCTTGTGCAACCCCACTGAAAAATGACCTGCAGGTGGAAAAGTAGCACACAAGGCTGTAGGATGTAAAGGGGCTCTTCCTGCTGTCATGCTTGGGTTCTCTTTGTTCTGCTGCCCTGCCAGGACCACTCCTGTGTGTGTGTTACTGATGTGCTGAGGCATGGCTGATGATGTCACTTACAGCTCTTCAATGGGGTTCCATGGGCATTAGAAAAGTCAATTGTTGTTAAAATATGGGCATGAACAAAAATACTTGCCCTGATTTCTCTGCCATAGTAATCATATTTTCTAGCATAAATTATATTAACCCTCTTCCTCTCCTAAAAAGTGTTTTAACCCTTTAGGGAGAAAGAACAGGATAACAGACTAAGTATAATGTACTGTGTTTTAAAATTTACCACTGTGCCTCGAATTCCTTCTTACTTTATTTTACTGAAAGCCTTTTAAGGGCACTATCCTTTTATGCAATGCAATGTACTGATACTTTTGTATCAACTTTCCCTTACTGGAATGTAAATCCTCTAAAATATATTTTCACATTATGCCAATAACTTCCAGCTTTTCAGTTGTCTTCCTACACCACAGGAGGATGGACCACCAGACATTAGTGTCTGACAGGGGAAAGGGAGGGAAGGGTGAGCAGATGACAGTGCAGAGTCCTTCTCTGCCCCATCTGCAGAATGAGGGCTCTAGAGTAGAGCAGTTTCACACTCTGATGGCTGTGAACTGGGGTGCAGCTTTGAACTCCATGCTCGTGCCTCAGGTGAACACTTGGAGCCATCTGTCTCCGCAGCCTGTCATGCTGCCATCCAGCAGGTCATCCAGGCAGCAGGAAACGTCTCCAGGAGGAAAGTAAGCAATAGCCTAACACATCCCCTGCAAGAATTTGGACCTTCAGCCCCCAAGGCCAGCAGCCTGTCTGATAGCGTCTGAGCCAACCTCCTTGCTTCAACAGCTTTGGGGTTAATCAAGCTATACCCTTATTTTTTTCCCCCGAAAGACAAAACTACATCCCTGGCAACAGACACCCTTTTGCTTTAGCATGGCCTAAGCCCATATTTTACCAAAATACACATGGGCAGGCTGAAACTCCCCTGTATGTGATGTGGCTGTGGCCTGGCAGCTCTGACACCGGAGCTTGTATTGTTGCAAAAATTCTCTTCTGCTTGCCTGTATAAATAATTCTTTTTTGTGCATATGTGTTTACATAGTCAGTCTGAGTTTTCTGAAGTTTCTAGGGGTGCAGGAGGGGGAAGAAGTATAAGCCTCACTGGGATTAACCCAGTCTGGCTGTGCACAGCTTTGCCTTTGTGTGTTTTTCCAGCTCAGTCCTCCCCTCCCTCCTCTCACAACCACTGGCAGGAATGAGCCGTCTCAGCAGTGACTAATTGTATCAGGTCAAGGGCAGGGCAGCGGCTCCCTCCCCTCCCCCTCAGCCCCTGTCCCTTCCCTCTCCACCCGAGGTGCTTTCTGGAGGAGACAGTCAAAGCTACATGGCTTTGAGGTTTTTCTGGATGGAGTCCTATGTGCCTATCAGAGATGCAAGGAGCCAGATGCTTGGGCACCACATCTGACCAAACTGCATAACTGGGTTTTGGTCAAGGAGGTGAATGGCACAGCAGCTGTCTACATCATTGGCTCCCCAGGACTTGGGTTTTATGCTTTGCATCATGCCTTTTTGTTGTTACCATCTATCATGCATTTAAAATGTGTTTTTAACCAGGTAATTATTTTATCCTTAAGTGAAGCATGTACTTACTTCAGCACCTGTCATTAGCAGCACCATGTGTTCAGTTTATGCTGTAGACCTTTCAAGTGCTATATTTGTATGTCTTTGTCATAAAATACCTCAGGTGCCCTGTGGAGGCCTCAGACAACCCTTTGATGGACTCCAGTCATCCTCTCCATTGGCCCATTATCTTGTTGTTTAGCACTTGCCCTCTCAATCACCTATTATATTAATTGCAACATTCCAATAATTAGATTTCCTGTTTTTCAGACCTATGTGCTATTATTTCAGCCTTCCACAACACACAGACCTGGAATGACTGCTGCCAATTTGCATTTGTACTAACCGAGTGCAAACAGCAAACTTCCTGAGAGCTGGGAAAGGACACTGATGTCTTCAAGGACACCAGGCACCCTGTAGCAGCTGCACTTTCCCTGCACAGACTTCCCCTCTGAAGAGAAAATTTGACCCCCTAGTTCCACTTTAACCTGCAAGAATTGAGATTTTCCAAGCCACTAACCGACTGCATCATCACTACCAGTAGCAGCAGTTTCATATTTTCTTTAGCATCTTTAGCATCTATTTTCTAAATGCAATGTTACTCAGTCTTTCTCACACAAGATCTCCTGGAAACTTCCTTTTTTTTCCCCTTTAATAAATTTTACCATTCAAAATCAGTTGCTCTGTATGTGATTTGCCAAAGAAAATATTTGCAGTAGCATTTTATTCCTGTAGAAATGCATTTATTTCCTATAGGAATAATATACAGGAAGCAAATTTTATTCCACTGCATCTGTCACATTGAAAACACTGTCCTGGATTTAGGCATTTTCCTGTTCTTCTACGAAAATTTATTAACTTGTTCAGGTTATGAAAACATTGAAGGATCTGCTTGACTGTTTACTTCCAGACCACACCCCAGTCCTACCCTGCCACCCCGCCTTCCTCACCCTCTCCATTACAAGGCTTCCTACACCTTCAGTGTTTATGCCAATGAAGTCACTGGAGGAATCCTTTCTGCCAAATAAAGTCTTACTCATTAAGCAGCAATTTGTTGTTATATTTAGCACAGGTTTCCTCACTAGGCAGACTCTACAATGTATCCCTGAAAGTACCTTTGGTTTCTGTGGGAGCTTTGTGTGGGTTGCTTATGAAATTCTACCTGTTGTGCATATTCTCCACCAAGGACTGAGCTGGAGCAGAGATGCTTCAGTGAAGCTTTTGACCCAGCTAGCACGGAAATTATTCCAGCTCTGGCAAATAAATAACAGCATGGTAAGCAGTCTGGAAAATCCAACACAGCTGACACTAGAAAACATGAAGGAAGCTGCAATGGGAGCGGGAGTTATGGTCCATAGGGTGCACTGGAAGGGATAGCGTGGTCTGCACAGGACTGTGAGAGGCACTGATATGTCTAGGACCCTCCACACCTCAGCAGGGAGGGGCTCGGGATTTAGCTGGGGCTAATCACCAGACCTTTTCCTGGCCCAGTGTGCTTGCTATAGTCTCAATGAGATGCTGTGTTTTGGCATAGGAAAGACTGTTGGAACAACACATGGTGGGGGTCAGAGGGCTGGGGTTAGAATGGAGCAACAGTCTGTGAAGGAGGGATAGAAGAGGCTGTGCTTGCACATTGAAGTCATTCCTTATAGGAGATAACAGTTTTATAGTTATTTCACAGTCTTTAGAAACACATATTTACTCAGTAGTAACAAGAGTTAAAAAAAAACCCTACTGAAAGAATAGTGCCTGCTTTAGTCTTTCTTCTGGGAAAATGAAAGATTGGATTTTTTTTTAGGCTAAATACATCATTCCCTGTTCTTATCAAATATGCAGCATGTTTCCTACTCCTCATATCTTCTACAGTGTCTTTTAGTTCCTTTTAAAATACTCCTCTTGCTAAGAGCAGAGAGATATATCTGATAATGGTATCACAGTAACATTCTCAAGGGCTACATGAATAGTTCCTTTTTCTTCTTTTCCTCCTCCTCTTCCTCCTCCTCCTCCTACTTTCCCAGCTTAAGTAGCATCTACTTTAAAGCATTGCTGGATTTGAGGCCCAACTACTATTGAGGGCTCAGTGGAGACCTAATGCCACATTTGCCATCTTCTGAGAAACTGGGAGTGAGAATTTAATGTTTCTTCTTTGTTCCACAGGAGACAACACTAAATGGAGGGGAACTGCCAGCTGTAAACTACTTCTTGCCTGCAATATGAGTCATGTTTCTAAGCACATATTTTTTTCCTGGTAAAAAACAATAAAGCAACTCTTCAATATCAGTAGAAAATACCATGCATTTCTACTCTTCTTAACCAGAACAAGTATTATCTTTTTCCTGCAGTGCAGCTTGAATCAAATATAGTCACACACCTGAAGGAAGACGCAGTTGGCAGAACAATACAAAGATCACAGCAGAAGACAGACAATTATCACAGCTTCTTGGGAACAAGTCACTATATCCTTTTCTAAAAATAAAGGAACATGTGTGTACATCAGCAGAGAATACAGAGAAATTCCTTTTTTTCAAAAGGGTATTGCTGTATAAAAGACCAGAATAAGCATTTTATTAATGCATTGCTTTTAATTTACAGCCTAATTGCATTCCAGAAGCAATTATCTCTTGTAATACGTGCTCTGGAGGTAATGGAGACAGAAAAAATGTCTCTGTAATTAATGACAACTTAAAATCTTCTGCATCAAAAGCCCTTTGCGTTTCAGATTTTTCACACACAGCTGTGTCTGCAAGACTGGTTTGGCTGACAAGGTGCATGGCTACTGACTTCCAGGGCTGAACTCCAGGAATGTAGTGTCAGTCCCTTCCTACAGATCATATGCTTTGCAAATCTAAGCAATGCTACATGGTTTTCCACCAGGATCTGAATGCTGGCACAAAACCTTTGTCCTCAGAAATGCTCTTGAGCAGGAAAGCTTTGATTTCAAGCCCCACTCCCACACTTCCAGGACAGGAACCATCAAAGTTAAATTTTTGCTAAGATGGTCTTATAATCAAATCCATGTCCAACTGAGTTCTAAACCTGCCATATAATTGCATTTTGTATTTTAATCACCATGTAACCACATTCTTTAAGTATTTTTTCCCCAGGGCCAAGGCCCTGGCTGTGCTATGGTAGAACACTGGTAGGTATAAGTTTCTGTTCTTTTCTAGACACTCCAATCTGTGTGTGGAGTCTGATTTACGATGTACTTAGCTAGCCAAGGTAAAGGGTATGGGGAAATCTAGGTCCTTTATGGCCAGCTTAACCTGGTGTCAAGCATCTCAGCTTCCTTGCAAGCTTTTGTGAAGTGTTATGACTGCCTCTGCTGTAATTTCACAGAGCTAGCTAGCATGGCTGGAAAAACGCCCTTTTTGGCTATCATGGGAGCACATCTAGTGAATCACTGAATACTAGAATCACAGAATGGTTTGGATTGGAAGTCATCTTAAAGGTGATCTAGTTCCAAACCCTGACAGACCAAGTGGCACAAAGCCCCATGCAATCTGGCCTTGAACACTATCAGGGATGGAGCAACCACAGCTTCTCTGAGCAGCCTGTGCCGGTGTCTCACCACTCTCTCAGCAAAGAATTTCTTCTTAGCACCCACTCTAAATCCCTGCTCTTTTACTTTAAAAATGCCCCCCCCTTGTACTATCATTACCAACCCTTGCCCTGTCTCCCTCTTTTTCACAAGCCCCCTTTAAGTACTGTAAGACAACAAGGAAAACTTAGAATCAAAATATATTCTCTTGAAGACTGTGATTCCACATGTACTCTATCCCTATACACTAGCTAAGAAACAGTGATATTTTTTTTCTCTGTGGACCAACAAAAGTCATTAATTTTTCTTAGGTGACAGATGTAGGGTTCCTAATCTGATCACCACTAAAAGCTTACTAGCTAACACATTTATACATCCTACTTTGAGAACATCATCCATGTCCGCTGCCCAGCACACATATCCACCAGAGTTCAAAGCCAGATGCCTGCTTGAACATTCTTCAGAACCTCTAGGTAATTCAGGTTGAGGAATTACACCTAGCCAACTTTGTACTTAGTTCACAATTTCTTCTCTGGGTAGAATATAACTAGTGTAGAACCTATCTAGAGTATATCTAAAAAGGAGTGCTAAATCTGGGGGCTGCACAGAGACTGTACACCCCACACATTTTGCAGCTGGACAGCCACATGTTCCTGCCACACAAGGTGAGCAGAGTCCTCAGCTAATTTTGAGAATTTTGAGAATTGTTACATAGGCATATAGAAACTTTCTTTTCTGAAGGGATTAAGAAGAACTGATAATTTTTGTAGTGTTCTACTAAAGCTGTTAATTGGGAAGTTACTCTACACAAAACTGAGCATCAAGCCCCTGCCTTTGCAAAAGCACAATGTTACTCTTCAGGCTATTTTATGTCAGAGCATATCTTGTTAACCAAAGTAGTGGCTGCAAGCACAAGTGAGGAATTCAATGGGCTCTGATGTGACAGAAGTCCACTAGAGGTGGAACAACCTGCTTTGATTGATAACACTCCTACAGGAAAGCTGTAAAAGTTGCAAAGCTCTCAGAGCTACTTACTGAGGTAAATATTGAGTAGCCATATATTTAGCAATGATAACATAATCTCAGAAAAATGGAGTGTATGAAAGAAAGTTCCTAT
Source organism: Acrocephalus scirpaceus scirpaceus (assembly GCA_910950805.1). Taxonomy (NCBI): domain Eukaryota; kingdom Metazoa; phylum Chordata; class Aves; order Passeriformes; family Sylviidae; genus Acrocephalus; species Acrocephalus scirpaceus. The sequence goes on from OU383776.1 coordinate 50,020,203, forward strand.
AGTAACTATGGAGGGGAAAACAGGAAGGGGTCTGCCTGAATCTGTTCTCAGTTGCTTCTCTTCATACAGATAAATAAGTGAATGCTCTGCTGTATTTTTTTCATTCTAGAAGGCAAAAATGCTCAGAGAAGGTCTGCAATTCTTTTACTCTGTAAATAACTGTAAGTCTTCCCTCTATGGAGGGAGCTGAGAAACAATCACAGCATTCACATCTGAAAGCTGGACTTTGAGATCAAACAAAAAATTCTGTCTTCTTCTGTCTTCCTCTCTTTCTGTGTTCTGCTTGATTGGTGCAATAATATTGTGTTGCCTAGAGGCATCTGTAAAATAATAAGGTGGTACCCTAAAATTAGATCAATTGGGCATTTACCTGTAGCTGTGGATCATACTGTAATGATGATGTTAAATCAGAACAGATGCCTCTTGGAAATTTCTTGAGGGCTTCTTTGATGATGGCACAGTCTCACTTCATTCATAGAGAAGGAAGGTCCAGGCCAGGCACCTCCTGAAGGCAGACAAATGGTTCTGTTATTCTGCCTGTTCTGTACCATGCAGCTGTGAAACCTAGTTACATGCACAGATCAATCAGTTCATGGCTGATGTCTCTGTAAATATTTTCTCATGGTAAACAGGGCTCCAAGACCTTGGGTAGCCCAGGAGTAAAAAGGCTCAGGCACTTCCATTACAGGCTCACATAGCTGGGGATGATTTCTAGTTTCTTGACAGATTGCCTTCTGTGTGCTTTAGAAAGGTGTGGTAGGTGTGGTGCTCTTCTTTTTTTTTTTTTTTTTTTTTTTTTTGGTCCCTGCAAGAAATTTCCTGTCCCACACAGTGTTTAGGCTGTGAAATTTTCTAATCTGTTTGCCATACTGCAGCTAAGCTCGTCTGGCAGGTGGGTTTTCTTTATCAGTGAAGCCTTTTCCTGATGACACGCAACACTTCATGAAACGCATTTGGTACTAGTACTGCAGCCAGTAATGAAAAGAACATCAGAGGTAAATAATAAATGAGCAGAAACCTCAGGTTTTGCTGAGCATCATGTACAGGTACATGATCAGGTACACCAATCAGAGCTTCCCTAAAATCTTCATTCAGGAGGCAGCTCGCCAAAACCAATGGACAACCAGTGAGTTGACATGAAATATGCAGATCTGGTACATCATGGTGTACCTCTTGACACATAAAGCACAGGAATATCCATGTCCTGAATGGGTCCCTGCTGAACAGAGAGGAGAAGCACTAAACAGATGTAATAAATAGGTATGATTTGTGCTGATAAAATGGAAACAGTAAAATCAAATAGTAATCAATATCTTAAAGTAGTAACTTTTTAGGAGAAGGGGGAAGGAGGTGGAAGTCCCCCTTCTCCAGCAGATGTTCAGCTTTGAGATAACAGACAGAAGCTAAAATTATCTAGGTTGGGAAAATTTTGGGATGATGGCCAGGTAGTTTGGCCTTGAGGAAGATACAATTATCCTGGATGGGACAATTTTAAGACAAAGTCCAAGTAAACGTTAATTAAAAATGAATTTATTGTCTTAGTGTACTATGAAATAATTTTGGATGTACATATATAGAACATATAATGCAGTAACAAGTTAGTGCACATGTGTAACCAGTGGGTTCATTGGAGGGGCACTAAGAGGAGGAGGGTCTTCCTCCTTATGACCCCCGAGGGTGGGGAAGACCACCAAAAATGGGTGATAGAGTTTGCGCAGTAGAGGCAGAAATAGGCGGTGATAAAGGAGGAGACACAGATTTTAGGAATCGAAAATAGGAGGGAATGGGAGGTGACATATGGCATAAAAGAGCTAGATTAGACGTCATAATTTGTACATGGACTAGACAGGTTCTGCCCATGTACCCCACGGTATTAAATTTGCTTATGTATTAGAACCAATATTATCTTTTATCAAGAATTATTGTAACTTTATGCTGCTCAAATTAAACTTGCTACTACATTTAATTTGTTTGGATTTTTATTTTTTTTTTGATTGAAATTAAGCAGCACACTCATTTATAACACAGAGATAGGTATTTCCATACTGTGCCGGTTTTGCATGGGATGGAATTAAATTTCTTCCCAGTAAAGGTGTGATTTGGATTTGTACTGAACACAGTGTTGATAACATAGGGATATTTTTGGTATTGCCAAGCAGGTCTTACACAGAGCCAAGGCCTTTTCTGCTTCTCAACCAACCACATCAGCAACCAGGCTGGGGGTGCACAAGGAGCTGGGAGAGGACACAGCCAGGACAGCTGACCAGAACGGACCAAAGGGACATTCCAGACCATCAAGCTCAGTGGATAAAGTGGGGTGAAAGTAGGAGGAAGGGGAATATGTTCGGAGTGATGGTGTTTGTCTTCCCAAGTCATCATTATGCAAGATGGGGCCCTGCTCTCCTAGATATGGCTGAACACCTGCCTGCCATGTGAAGCAGGGAATTAATTCATTGTTTTGCTTTGCTTTCATGGGCAGCTTTTGCTTTTGCTATTAAACTGTCTCTTTCAATCCACAGGTTATTCTAGCTTTTAACCTTCCAATTCTCTCCCAGATCCCACTGGTGGGGAGTGATCAAGCAGCTGTGTGAGATTTAGTTGCTGACTGGAGTCAAACTATAACACATATTCCTGGATGGTGTATTTCCACTTCTCTTTGAAATATTTGGCCTTTCTTAACTGCATCACATGGTTAGAAAGTGCAGTTCCCAATCTTTTTTTTTTTCTCTCAGCAATTACCAGCTTCTGTGATGTGTACATTGTGTAGATTTATCTTTCTCTGGATCTCTTCATTCCCTCTAATTATTGGGAGCTTGTTGTTTTGTTTGGGGTTTGTGTGTGTTGTATGGGGAGAGTTTCCGTGTGTTTCTGTTGATGTGATGTGTCTCTCCTCTCTGACAAAGTCCTCCATACAGTATTCCTATGGGGTTTCTTCCCCCAGAAACTCTAGCACTTTCATTGTTTCAGAACATCGACTCTATTCTTGTTAAATCTGTTTGTTTGTTTGATTGTTAATATTGCCAAGCATGACATTGCAGCAATGAAAACTCTTCCATCTCTCACATTTTTCTCAGTTGTGACACTTGCTGTTTGGGTTTTAGAGATCTGTTGTTTTCTTTATCCATTGCACTGTTTTTAATAAATAGATCTCACTGGTGTGTCAAAGCATGTCCTAAAGCTCACACAGTAGAAATCTTTTTTATTTTATTCTTTTGAAACATTTTTTTCCAATTTTTTTTAGAAATGAATCATTAAAACAATAGTTCTGCTTACTGTATCTATTCTAACTTCACCATTCTTCCCTCTTTTTCTGATCAGTGATTTCACTACTTTCTGCATCATTAAAGGAAGCTGCAGGTAATGCTTAATGTCCCTTCATCTACTCTCATCATGCTCAAAACTGCATCTGATGACTAACTGATGAGTCAGCATGCTCTAACTTTCTGTGATATTCCCCTAGTCTAGTTCTGTAATGAAACTCCACTGAGTTAACATCTCCTGTAAATGCACCTTTGTATCTTGGGCAAAATTATCTATATCTATATCTATATCTATATCTATATCTATATCTATATCTATATCTATATCTAATCTATATCTATATCTATCTATATCTATAATCTATATATCTAAACACATACACATATATGTATATAAATACAAATATATGTAAAATTATGTATCTTGCCAGCATTGCACAATTTGTGCCAGTGTGCAGAGTTTCATCCAAGCAACACTAACAACCATTAAGATCTGGAAGCTGACCATTTCACAGATCGTCCTAAGCACAATGATGACTTCAAGAATTGAAATAAGGGTGAAGATTCCTTCCACCTAGAAAGACTCGCTCTCCAGCTGTCTAGTTCTGATTCAGCCTTGCTGTGATGCTCATGCTGGGCACTCCTCAAGTGGTTACTCAGTGAAGATGTTCTGTGCAGTTTTGCTTCCTTTAGTCTAGTGATGGATTTCATTTGCAAGGTAGGCTGAATTCAGCTCTAGAGAGCTGCTGAATTTAAACACTGATCTTTAGCTTTCCTACCAACTCCACTGATGCACAATTTAGTTTGATTCATAGTGTAATATGAAGAATTCCTTTTGGTAAAAACAGAAAACATTCCCTTAAGTCAGTAATGTAGCAAACAGCCTGATTTGATCTGTTTTGCTTGATTTATTTTAATAAGAATAAACCTCACTGCAGCCAGTTTGGGGGAGATTTGTCAGCTACTCTTTTTTTTTAATATAGAAATTGCTCCCCAAGAAGCTTGATGAGTTTGAGTTACTATATGTATTTGCTGAAGTTCACGTTTTTTCTTCTCATGTTATGGAAAATACAAATGACAAGAATGTTATAACCAAATGTCTTGATCCAACTTTCTGTGGTTCACAAGAAAATACGTATTTAGCCTGTATCTAAGCCTGTAATCTATTTTATGTGGTTTAGAGTAAAGAGGGTAAATTGCAGGTGAGGTAAACATTTGACTGATTAAAATAAAGCTCCAGCGATTAGATGCTACTTTAGTACTGTGATGTTTCTGCTCTGAGAATATGGGTATGAATGATAACTACAGTTTCAGCTCTGAATGCAAAATCCTCATTAATAGTGCAAGTGGCTGCACAAATTTCTAGCATGTGACAGCATAGTAACTTACTAATGCTTTGTAAATATGTGTGGTGAGTTTATCAGCTTTATTTAATTGAACTTCTCTTATCTGCTTTTTGACAATTCTTTTTTCCAAATGCCAATGTTTGTGCATCAGAGGAAGTATGGAAACTGTGCATTTGTTCATTTGCAACATGATGATTAACCAGTGCTGTTGGCTTGCTGCCATTCATTCCTTCTCCACTGTGTGGGTGTCAAGCTGGCAGACCCTGAGCACAATCCATAGCGGGCCTTGGGGAAGCAATGCCATGGGAAAAGGAATAGCCAAAGACACTGCTCAAGAGCAATGCACAGGATAAATCAGCTTTAATGAATGCACCAAGAGAAGAGTAGAACTAATTCCTACATCTTGAATCTAAATAACATGTCAATTCATTACACAGGAGATAAACAAGTAAGTAATTCAAATAGGAGCTGTTTATTAGTGGGGAAAAAATTCCAGTATTATTTCTGTGGCTGAGCAATGCAGACAGGATTGCCGAAATCCAGTGTGCAGATCTGAACTGCTCTGATATTTGTAATTTTTATATCTTTCAATATTTTGGCAACTTCCTCCACACACGGTAAACCCTAACATTATTTGTCATCTGAACTCTTTATAGTATTGCACCACTGTTTCATCAACTGTTTAAAAATAAGGATGAGCTATTATGTTTAAGTAAATGTCTTAAAACTTGTCACTGCTTTGAAATATTTGTCATCTTCTAGATCAAAACTTATGGCTGGATCTGACTTTTATTGTGACTTTCTTATGGGAAATCTCAAACTGACATCACACATTGTCCCTCTCAATTCCTCATACAGTGGACATATGTTGTGGAAGCACTGTTTTTCATGTTACAGCAAACTAAAAGCTATCTCCCTTTCCTCTAGGTGCTCAGCTATGTCACAGAGGTCCACACTTAATGTCCCACAGGCTTTCAGTGCCTTGCACCTGGAAGTGAGCCCACTGGATGTTTTGCTGTGCAGCACACTAATTTCAGCCACTGGGAGCAACACTGGAATATCAGCCAGGTGTTCAGATTTCTCAGGCTGTTTAGAGCTAAAGCCCAATGTGGATTCCCAAGGCCCCTGAGTTTTGTCTTGAGTGGCTGAGGGGGCTGATATTGACAGTGGCAATACCAAGTCTCCTGGGTTTGGGAAACAACTTTCTTCTGGTTCTTGGTCAGCAGGTATGCCTTATTCTTTTATGAAGAATATTCCCATAAAACAGTTTCTGATTCCTGCTTGCTTAGGAAAGCCAAACTAACTGAGCAGTCTGATGACTGGTTGTGAAGATGGCACTCATGTCTTGGGATTTGCCATGTGATGCAGCCTGGCTGTGGCTGCAGGTTCCCTTGTACTGGGACAGACTGAAAAGCAAGTGGGTCCAAATTTCCCAAATGCACCGATTCTGACCCAGCTACTGCAAAACACATCCCTCCTGCTAGACCTCTCTGCGGTGTGTTTAGCAGAGAGAAACTTTTTTTGGCTAACTGTGCAACAAATTTCAGAAAAAACTACCAGCCTCGAAGCACAGTATATCAATCAATCAATCATAAGGAAATAAATAAATAAATATGCAAGCATGTATTTGTTACTACTTTACAAGAACTCTGGGACCACATTAGCCTGGGTGAAGTAGGAAAGAATAAACATTAAAGGTGAAAAGCAAGCTGATGTATGTAGGTGGCTAAGTGGAATTCAATGTGCAATTATGTGACAAGGGGGTATGGTTATGAATCACAAACAGTGCTACCATTTTTAAAATGAGTGCTGTGGTGAAATAGACCACACTATCATTTTAAATGATATAAGTGGGACTGAACCTTATTTGTTTCTATCAATCTTGATTGACTATACCTTTTTTTTTAAGAAGTATGTAACTGTTGGGAATGCATTATGCTCTGTTTTTTTTTTAGTGCACTCTACTGTTGAAGCATATGATGAGTCACCTAATTGAACAGGGATGTGTGTCATTACATAAGGAGAAAAATAGATTAAAAGTACTATCCAAATGCCAATGTATATTCTGATTTTGATTGCAGTAAATAGACTTGGAAATAGTTCATTTTATTAAAAAAAAAAAGTTGAAAATTGGTTAGGGCTGGAAATTTAGGAAACATTAGTTTAAAAATAATAATTAAAAAATCCCAGAAACAATATTCTTGCATCTACTGATCTACTGAAAATTTCAACATCTTCTGGCACTTAAGACAAAAAAGAAAATTCTCCTCTTTACTCAGGCACAAAAGAATCTCTTATTTTCATAATACCCATTAGGAAGAAGGTGCCTAGAGAGCAGGTGATGTTTCCAGTACAAGTTAGAGATGCTAGACCAGAGGATGATTTAGAAAATGTGGACTGTAGCCCTAAGGTAAAGATGGAGGCTGTGTAATTGCTTACATTGTATGACTGGGTGTGCCCACACCATGAGGTTAATTCTAGAGGCAGTGATAAACAACAGCCCATTATCCTTTGGTAAATCCATGACCGATAATGATGTCAGAGCTATTAAAATAATGAGCTGCTCATATCACAATGAACTTTGGGTGGATGTAAATCCCTTATGCAACATTACCCAGGGTGATGGGAGGGGCAAGAAAACCTTTCTCCTGTGACCATGCTGGCACAGGGACTCAGCCCTGCCTGCCACCACTTCTCCAAATATGGCCTTACAGCTTCACCACTGGCTGTTAGGAAGCCCACCAGCACCACCAAAGTTAACAATTTCCTTTAATGAAGGTGTCCCAGCAGAAAGCTCGGTCTGACATTACTTAAAGCCTGAATTTTCCATGCTGGACTGCAGTGCCATGGCATTGCCCAGCATGCTGCATGCCTGATGCAGATGGAAAGCATCCAGAGGTTTAGGATAGATGGTCTATGTATAGCTCAGCTTTGAGCTAGGTCTGTGTATGGTGGGCTCAAACCACTGCTCATGGTCACCTTCCTAACCATTCCTTGCTTGGGGTGGATCCTCACTCCCTAGCTGCAACTTCTCAGGATAAAAAAACTGTAAACCCCACAGGTTTTAGCCTACAATTGATTATCCCTGCTTCCCACTCCTCAAACCAGTATTTGTGGCTTTTGTAGGTTTTTAAGAATGCTTTACACCCTGGTGGCACTTGAAACCCCAAAGCTGTTTCAGAATCCAGCTGGAACACAACTGAGTAAGCAGTGGCATATCGCCCTGTCAGCAGACTGGAGTCTGCAAGTCAGATGGGGTGAGCAGGCAGGGGACACATAGGGGTAGGCAGGCAAGAAGAGGTTATTGAGAGAGGAGATTACTCCATTTTTCAGCTGCTATCCCTCTCCTTTGGCTGGTCTCTGGGCTCTGGAGGAAAACCTGCCCCAGCCTTCCAGCACCACTAAGCACTCTGGGTGACAGGTGCCTCTTTCCCATAGTGATATGGACCCATTTCCCTCAGCCTCAGGAGATGTCTGCACTGCAAAAGGCCAGAGAAAATGAAAGCAAATGGTAGACAGGGCTAGTGTGTGGGTCTAGTTTTTGCTTCATATGCCTGTTTCTCTAGAATTCATTTTCCTTCCAATGATGGAACCAGTGCTGCTGCTCCTCTAACTGCTCTTTCCTCCTCAGGAATAAGTCCCCTAGAACATTTTCACTTGCCAGGTTTCAGGTGGACTTGAACTTGGTCTAATATAGCTTGGCTGCTGGAGACCACTCCCCTATTAATAAGTCTTCAGTTGCTCGAGGACATAAGGTCCCTCATACTTCCCAGTAAGTTATATTTATATGGTACTTACATGACGCAGCAAGTTTGTAAAACGCCCCAGCTGCAAAAACAGAGTGTGTTGGGATTGAATTCAATAAAGATTCTCACTCTGTTTTCAAATCAGATTGCACCTGTTGACACAGATTACTGCTCATGTGCCATAAAGCAAACCTTACCTTAGAGAGTTTCACATTTAATAAACACGTAAGGAGACCATACAGACATTCCTTGGCATAACTATAGACATAGGTTGATGTATAGCTACATAGGTACTGAACCACATGAAAGAAACATTCAGAAAATATATGAGGTGAAAACCATACTGGAAAATGCATGTATGAACCTGTGTGTGTGTGGTGTGCAGACCAGCATGTGTCAGTGTGAGGGCATTTGCACACAAATGCTTCCATGCAAACACAGATGGATTGTCTGTGGGGCACAGGCTTTGTACAGCTCTGGAGGACTTGCCTTTTATGTTAGCTAGGCTAGCTTTTATTTAGGATCTAACTTTTTAACAGGATCTAACTTTTGAATTAATGACAAGGAGTTGCTTGTTTCAGAATGAGCCTTGGTGGATGAGTTAATTAAAAATAGTAATAGTTTGCCAGCTGCTAATTAGGAAATAAATTAGTCATACACTAGAGTGTTACTTCTGCATGTGAACAAGCTGACTTAAAGTTTTCTCAGAGGAGACTACTTTCAACCAGCATCATTAAGTATTGTATACATATTAAATATAATGTATCATATTCACAGAAAAAAATAAAAGCTTATTATTGATAAGTATTTTCCTTTGAATAAGAGGAGATCTGTTCCCTCAACAAAATAAAATTCTCTTCATAGAAGAGATGTATGTTAGCTCTTTTGGCAGAAAATAGCTTCTGCAAGCTTCTAATGATCATAACGAGAAAGGAAAGGCATGTATGTAAGGTTTGTTTAATCTACTTGGTCCTGTGGTATAAAAAGCATTTGCATGAAACCACTGCTCTTGGAATGGTAAATGAAACAGTAGAATGGGAGATTCCATTGGTAACTTCTTGGCTTTATCAGCACATCAGTGAGGTGCATTTAATGTCAACACCCTTAGAGATTCCTCCTTGAAGTGTTTGCTGTTCTCTAAGTCCACCATGGTACTCAAAACATAATAGGGAAAGTGAACACTGTGCTTATGGGTTACAAATTGTGTCTGAAGATGTAATAACTGGGAAGAGACTACCTCAATAACTGTACCATTCCAGGCAGTACCAATTTAATTTCCTACCTAAGAGCCAAAACAATGTCATAAGAAGCCATGCTACCATGAAAGTAATTCTTGAGAGCTGTGGGGTACAGCTTGAGAGAGCAAGATACAAAGTACAGCCTGTGTGTGAGGATAGGTGTGTTAATTATAATACTGAGAACACAAAGACCAGCATGTTGAAGGGCCAGGAAAACAAATGCCCCGTGTATCCAGAGCTGAAATTATGTTAGAATTATGAGATCTGATGACAGTGCACCTGGATGGGCACCAAGCATACATGCATTGTGCAAGGGAATACCTCAGACGAGCTGCTGTGCCTGACACACTGCCTTGTGGCTTCTTCTGATTTCCATAAGGAAATGCTGCAACTCTGTCCCTGTGGACAACAGACCCAGCTTAACTACTGGGACAGGAGAAGGAATATCATATCTAATTAGAGCTGTGGAGGGCAGGATTTTGGCAGAATGTAATCATTCAGTCCAGGATTACAGATAACAGTGATGTTTCATTCTCCGACCTCATGGAGAGTCCCAAGGTGATGTGGTCAGCATCTCCCATATCAGCTCTTGAGGGAAGCTCTGCTACAGGACTCAAAGCCTTTGGCCATCAGGGAACAAAAAGTTTATCTTTATAAGCATTTTGATACCTGGCACTCATGTATTCCTGTGTTTTGAAGATGCAGGTGTGTACTGTGGAAGCACCAGCCAATGCCACCTGCCTTTCTCCTCTACTCCTGGCATACACACTTGAGCAGTGGCAGGGGATTTTCCAAGTATTTTAGTCACTAGAATGATAATAGAAAATGTTACATAATGACATTTCAATTGGAGGAGGTGAAGAGGATGTACCCTCTAATTTTAACCTAAGAAGGGAGATACTGTCAAACAAAATAAAATTAAACACTCAAGGAATTGTGTTTCATGTAATATCTTCTGTAAGGTAATCTTTGTGGACAAAAACATACCCACATGGGTTATTGCAGCTGAAAGGAAATATTTCATTTCCAAATTCTTACCCAATGCTGACACCAGGTCATTAGGAGATAGGCTGATCACTTGCCCTTTGTTTCAGTTGTCCTACCTTTTATGCTCTAGTAAAAGAGGAAAAGAACCTGTATTAAAAATAAAATGAGATCAGATTTCAGCTATCACAAGCCAGAAGAAACAGTAGAGGATTGGTGAAGAGTCACAGAGGCTTTGCCATGACAGGTGGAGATTTGCACTAGCCTGGCACATTCCTGCTATATGAGGCTTACCCCTCCTCACAGCGGCAAGCAGAGAGCAGCTTCTGGTTATTTCGTAAATTTATTTTAATAAACGGTTATTTTAAGATGAGCAGTTTTCTGTCCCTGGACTGATAAACATTCAGATCATCATACTTGTCAGTGAGATGGCAGCAGTTGCTTGTTTCCACCCATCAAGCAAAATGGCAAAATTATGTGCCAGAGTCCCTAGGTAGAAATTGAACCTTTTGTGACGGCTTTGCTAAGCAGGCACTGCCTGAACTGCTCTAGTAACATGGTAACAAGAGAAAACATGTCTGGAAGTTGGTGATGGTGGTGCCTTGGGAAGGCTGACCTGGAACAGAGATGGGCAGAGCTAAGAGAATAAGTAGGTATCTATTGAAAGACCTTTAAGGATACCCCTTGGGCAGTACAAGAGTATGGCCATGGCTACACCCAAGATGGACCTAAAATGGTCACAAAATGAATGACCAGTCATGAGGTCTCACACTTTTGTGAGTTTTGGTTCATTTGCATATTGGGGTTAATTGTCCAAATATAGCTTCAGGTTATGAAGTCCCATCCTTTTTGGTTTTTTTCTCTTCAGTTCAGCATTGTTTCTGCTTTTGGGCCTGAAGCTTGTAACGGTTGTCCTTGGTCTTCGGCAGGAAAAAGATTTGTTTTGTCTACCTACTCTGTGAAGAGAGCTTACCAACACTTAATATGAGGCTCAGAGCTACACACCTAGGCAGCACAGAATCTGAAAAACATGAAAGCTAAAACTTTAGGCATCAATGGAAGATCAAAATGAGGAAACATGAGGTAATAACAGTCTCAGAGGTGAGAGGGTTATGAGGTTGTGTTTTGTTAATTCGTAATATTTTCATTCTCAGTTGTGACTGAGTCCTGGGAGGCTGTAGAACAGAACTCAGAGAAGCTTCTTCCATGAACAGACCTCATCTTCCATATGGACAGTATGGTGCCTTCATGAGTATATCTGATTTGGAGGGTATACTGATTTTGGATTAACAAAATTGGTGCTAAGGATTTTCTAAAATCCTTTCTGAAGCAGAGAGAGAAGTTGTATTGGCCTCATTAATACTGTCAGGCTTACTTGGCAGCTTATGCGGGTATAGTCTTGAAATATTTTTTTTCTAGTCCATCTTCATAAGTAAAGCTTCACCCTACCAATCTTGACTCCACCACATTTTATACCCCTGTGAGCTCTCTGCTCAGACCCGAGAGGAAAAGGAAGGGCCTGTGTACTCTGCAGTGGACTCTTGGAAGTGGGTTATGGAGAGCACAATGTCTTTCTGCTGATAGATTTTGAAATCACTTTGGGGTTACAGTATCTTAGCAAATATTACTTTAACCAAGTAGCTCTCCAGTTATGTCCCCAAAACAAGGGAGCCCCAACTAAAATACTTGGTATAGAACAAGAAAGACATCCCAAAGCAGAGTTGTGTGTCAGTATTGAGATTCCAAAGAAATTAACAGTACTATTTTCAGCTGAAACATGTTTCAACCAACTTTGAGTGATATGCTTTTTGTTTTCACTGTATGCAAATAAATGTTTCCCTAAATTCACATACTAGCTAAAGATAACTTTATTCTGATGTGCTTCCAATGCCTTTTGCACAGGTTCATAGGAGATTATGCTGAATAAGTGATTTCTGCTTATGCAAAATCTCCTGTATGTAGGAATCCAAGGTAATTTCATCATTCTCTTTGTGACAAAGAAATCATGACAGAAGACAGAACATCTCCCACATACAAAAAAAAAAAAAAAAAAAAAAAGAATATGTAGTGGAAATAAGAAAATAAGAGAGATAGACAGGATCTTATCAGACATTCAACAGCTTCAAGAACCCCAAGCATCTGCTGCAGTGCAGATGCAGGCAGGGTCTGTTCCCAGTGGAACAGCAAGGGCAGCCTCTGTGAAAAGTGAGGGATGAAAGCTGATGACTTCTGCTCTATCTGAAGGTCTGTGACTGTGCCATAAGTTCATAAAATCATAGTGTGATAGAGTGATATGGGCTGAGAAGGGACCTTCTAGAAGACCCTCTAGTTCAAACTCCCCTGCCGTGTGCAGGGACACTTTTCACTAGACCAGGTTCTTCTGAGCTCTGTCCAACCTGGCTTTGAACACTTCCAGGGGTGAGGCATCCACAACTTCTCTGAGGAATTTGTTCACTGTCCTCAAGGCTGAAGTAACTGGCCATGCTTTCAAGTGAGGTTTGGGCCAACTGACCCTGACCTATGCAAGGCCACCACGAGGCAGCAGTGGCCTGAGCAGGTGACTCCCTGCTGCAGGGCACAGCAGCACCACCTGCCAACCTGACCTGCTGGCTGCAGAAGTTTGCTGCATGCTGGGTCTGGGTGTTGGGGGAGACTGCCAAAGCTTGCCTGACCCCCTGACTACTGCTCCATGATGTTCTTAAATGTAGGCACCAGTGACAGTGCTGCTGGGAAACCTGGAGAGTATCCAAAGTGACTACAGAGCTCTGGGGGTGGCAGTCAGGGACCCAGGTGATGTTCTAATTCCTGTCAGAGGAGTTAAAAGTGTAAGGAGGGGAAAGGTGCTGGTACTGCCTGCCAACAAACGTTTGAGAAGCAGGGTATAGTTTTGGACCATGGGACCCTGTTTGAAGGTCAGCATCTGCTTGGGAAAGACACAACTGAACCCACTAAAGGAGCAAATACATTTTTACAAGGGAGGTGGTTGCCTTAGTAAGGAGAATATATATATGTATATATATGCATATATAAAAATGCAATTAAAATCTTTGTTCAAAGGCATAAATATCTATATAAACTCGCACAAGTTATTTCAGAGAAGGAAGAAGAACATTTTTTGCAGTACAGAGGGCTGAATGCTAAACACCAAGAAAAAGAAGTCCACTGTTACTAAATCTGCTGGAAGCTCCCCAGACACACCAGAGTATATACTCCATGGTGTGACATGGGAGGACTGATTTGATCTAGTGCTTCGAAGGCTGAGGTCTGTGTGCTTGTAGCTCCTAGTTCCACCCCTGGTCAGTGCCTGGGGCAGTGACCTTCTCTCCAGGCACAAGATATCTCACTGTCTGACCAGTGGGTGCCACAACAGGGTCTGTCTCTGTGTCATTCTCCATAGCACACATCCCACACTGGGGGCTTCCAGCTTGCCAAAATACAACCAGAATAGGCCACCCAAGGAGTCCCTGGCATCTCTGTCCTGTCCATCACACTGCAGCAGCATGAGCAAGCCAATGCACCTGAGGGGCCAGGTGTGTCAGCTGGCACCCTCCTCCAAGTGCAATAGTTTTCTAGACCAAAACCACCACCCTCTTCAGCTAAGTTGATTGATTCCTTAATAAAGAAGACAACAGCTAGTGCAAGTACTGTCCTTTTTCAGGGGTCAGTACCAAACAATCATACTTGCATATACTCAGCATATACTTGCATATACTTGCATACTCAGCATCTTTGAGGAAGCACCAGCTCCAGTGCTTGGTGCTCTCCAGCCAGTGTGTTGTTCTCATCTAGCATCTTGATTCCTGGCAGGATTTCAGCTCCTTCCTGCTCCTCTAACCTGAGTACACTTGCACCTTTACATATGAGAGGTAAAATTGGAAAAAAAAAAATTACATGGCAAATTAATGTTTGATGAAATTGTGGTCTAATGATAAAAAAAAGGTGATGATACAACCCATATCTTGTATTTTGGGTAATATTAATAACTTAGTGTAACCCAAGTAGTGCTATTATTACTCTGAAGCGTGACTAATTAGATATATAAAAATAGCTTTTCTCATCTCTAGAATATATTTGTCTTTCTGAAATACCCGTTTTATTTAAGATTTTTAATTTTGAGTGCAGAACATGTGAGGCAGAGTTTGTCAGCTAAGAGGACTGCTTGTCAGTGAAGACTGGATAATTTTTGCAGAGTGGTGGGTATGACAGAGGTTATTTTGCAACTTGAGTCCCCGTCCATGTTTGTGCAGTGCCTAGAGTATTGAACCCTCCTGGCTTAAGGTTTTATAGTGCTGTCAAAATGCAAGTACAAAGTCATTAATCTACAAGAGCCCCTCAGGAGCAACAGCCTCAGGGCCCCATGCACAAGGGCACTGTAGAAGCCAAAAGCAATGTGACACTGAAAGCAATGGGCTTGAGGGTTAATCTTTACCAGTGGGAGCTCTCTCTTTTTGTGCTTCTGTTTGCAGGGTCTCCCAGGGCAAACTCGAAAATCCCTGCCTGATTTCACTTACTGTGGGAGGTATGAAATGAGAGGGTGATTTCTAGAGAAGAAAAAGGCTCAGCAGATGTGAACTGAAACAGGTCCATTGGTTTAAACAGAGCTGCACCAGTTCGTACCAGTAGACCAATTCTCTCATTGTCTCATCCAATTTAGCCCGGTCAGGTTGATGTTCCTAGAACTGTTGTTAAAATGTCTAATAACAGACAGATAAAAGTGCTTGTTTTAAAATATATGCATATATTGCTATAAAGTGATGGGGGCAGTGTGGGGGGCAGGGGTGTAGAAAGAAAGAAGACCTCACAAAAACTCTCAGGCTTCTAATTACCTTGCCTTTTTTGCTCATTTTTATTGACGATTTTCTGATGCCCTTTTCTTTAAAGTGGAAGTAAATTTATTACAAATGCCACCACAACAGGTACTTGGCATACTTGTGTGCACTGAGGGAAGTGGTGGTTGACAAAATTTCACTGCTGTGGATAACTGCTGTGGAGTACATTGCTGGAGAGATGCAGTGGGTCTGAAAACACCCTGCCCTTTCCCCTCCTCTACAGTCTTCTTCTAGTCCACATGTTATTTTAAGGGTGATTCAGGATTCTCCAAACCCATCACCAATGCCACTTTGACATCATATCCTTCACAGTAGAAAAATGAAAGCCCTGCTAAACTGTGTGATAACAGGGGCAATTATTTCCTTGGTGCACAATGGTAATTATTAATGATTAAACCCACTCAGCACTTTGGATAAGATGAGCACAGTTAACAATTTCTGTTCCTTTCCCACTGCATCCCCATGTTCAGGGGAGCTATCACATGCTGTGGCAGAGTGGAAAAATCAATAGGGGCTTTTTTTCCCATTTCCTTATTTTTTTTCAATGCGGGTTAAAGTTATATTCCCCAAATGCACAACACACTACTATTGGCTGACTCAACCAAGCAGGAGCTGTCAGAAAGCTTTTAATCTTTTAGATTTTAAAGTTCTGTCAAAAGCATTCAGTGTTATTAAAGTTACTACATTTTTGTATAACAACTAGGAGCCTGTTTTGTGTATTTCATAAGCACGCAATATCATCTCTTATCTCCCTCTCCTTTTAGTGTACAAAAAATTGTTTTATTGAATGAGAGGTAGCAAAAGATTATCTAAACTTTAACTTCTGTCTGCCAGTCTCTTTCTGTACAAGGGTAAAGTTTATTACTGCAAGGGGTCTTGCTAACTTCAATAATGTGTATTTGCCTGGGCAAAAATCACCCTGGTTAGTAAGGGCGATAAGGATTCTGTCCCCGGATTGCAGCCTCTTTGCATCTTCTGGATTTTTGAAGGATATGCTGCAGGATCAGGAGTACACATTTAATTATTAACCTTTCTTAATTTTTTTCCACAGCCCTGAGCAAAGTAATAGGACTTGTTTTCCTTTGGCATATTGGAAAAAATTAAGGACCATCCATGACTTGCCAGTGCTGACTTTTCCAGATCTGCTGCACTAAAAGGAATGGATTTTGGCTTTATGTAGTGCTTTTCTTCTGCTCTCTTCACAAAATTTTAACAAATAAGTTAAGTGCAATGGCTCTCAAGGTGAAAAGGAGGCAGACACTGTGTACTCCATATTCTTTACACTCATTAGGATGTTGCAGGCTGTTCCACCAAACAGGGAGAGTTGGATGACAAGCAGCATCCTATTGAAACAAAATCAAGAATTATTTGCCTTCATGTTGCTTCCCACAGTGGGCTTCTTTCTCTAGTGCCACAGAGATCACATACTCTGGAGTGCTGTGTGCATAACTGAGACCCCCAGCCTCACTCTTCTTTCACATGGGCAGTCTAAAGTCCAGCGGAAAAGAAATGGTGAAGCTTTTTCTGTTTCTTACCCAAAATCATGCTGTAATGAAGGAGCTGCACTACCTTCTTTATAGCACTTAGGCCAGGCTGAAGTCCTCCCTGGGCTTGGACCTGGATGTGGACATGAAGACAGCACATTCTCCACCCCACAGAGGGTCTCTGGCATCACCTCCAGGTGCATCCCTCTGAAGCTCTGCCCCGTTCCATGGGCTGCCCGTGAGCCAGGCCCAGATTGACTCAGCCGGAATGCCTGCCTGGGACACGATAGGCATGTGGGAGCAACAGCTTGTTCTTTTTCTTTCTATCATACTAACAACCATCCTTGTCCTGCCTTCAGTGCAGGTACAGACTGATCCTCAGCAGTGCCAAAAGCTTCCCATTCTATAAATTCTCTGATGCTGAAGCTACCTGAACAAATCTAAATTGTCAGCTGAAAAGAGCCATTCCTGTATCCATGATGCCAAATATTAGCACAGATTTGGAAGCCCGTCTTGCTTAGATAGCTCTCATCTGCACCAAAGCCTGCACCTGTGTAATCTCCCATCCTGTGACACTTCTCGTCACAGCCACCACTGCGCTAAAACTTTCAGCATAACTTGTTGTCAAGCAGGAAGAGAACACATGCATTTCTCTTTGGTCCACAAACTTCTTCGTCAGATTCAGTAATGCCAGCTTACAATGTCAGCAAAGCCAGTAAAGCCAGCATTTCTCTCCCTGGGGCCACCATAATGCATTGTATCAGTGCACCCTCTAATGTGGAGGGTCCCTACTAAATACTACAGAGTGTTTCAAAAGCCTAAATAATGATGGATTTCAGTGAAATCCTTTAGGACTTCCCTATACATGTAATTTCTGGTGTGCCTGATATGTCTCAGTATGGTCTCCAAACTCAAGGACAGATAAATCAGAGTCAAATGTGGGTTAACTTTATTTTTGGTTGTTTTAATCACAACCACTTTAATTATATTGAGCAGCGTATAAGGATGATATTTATAAGGAAGGTGCAGTCCTCTAAGTCTGAGAGCACGTTTACCTCACTACACATCCCATTTGGATGTCCTGTAATGGCAATGAAGCCCTGGTGGAGAAGGTCAGCAAATAACTGCACAGCTCAAAAATTTCACACATTATAATCCCAACACTTCAACTTCCCTCTTCCTCATGCTGTGCACTATTCATCGCCAGACAGGAGCATTTTCGGCTCTCTGCCTCCTGTTCTCTTCTTTTTGTTCTGAAATCAAGAAAAACTGCCTTCCTTTTAATTAATTATACCTGATTCCTGTGGTGCTGAGCATATCACTTTTTTTGAGAGAGCTTATAGTTATAGACATTAATTTTCTTAGGAAGAAACCTTCAAACTAAAATCAATGCGTTGCTTGTGCAAGAAGCAGTAAAGTCTCTTTGGACAGCAGGGTGTTTTTGTCTGCAGCCCACACATCTTTCTAGCTGTGAAAGCTCATTTGGATGCTGAAAATTCTAGAAAGTCTAGTCAGTGAGGACTGGGGAGAGGGAGGAAGAAAAAACCTCTACAGAAAGGGCCTGGGGTTCCTGGTTGATGGAAAGTTGAACATGAGCCAACAGTGCCCTGACAGCCAGGAGGGCCACTCATGTCCTAGGGGCCATCAGGCACAGCATCACAGCCAGGCAAGGGAGGGGATTGTCCTGCTCTGCTCTGCACTGGGGCAGCCTCACCTCGAGTGCTGGGGGCAGTTCTGGGTGCCACAACACAAAAAAGACATTGAGCTGTTAGAGAGTGTCCAAACGAAGGCTGTGAGGATAATGAAGGGCATTGAGGGGAAGCCGTGTGAGGAGTGGCTGAGATCACTTGGTCTGTTCAGCCTGGAGGAGACTGAGGGGAGACCTCACTGCAGTTACAACTTCCTTGTGAGGGGAAGAAGAGGGGGAGGCACTGATCTGTTCTCTGTGGTAAAAGCAACAGGACCCAGGGGAATGGCATGAAGTTACATCAGGAGAAGTTTAGGTTGGATATCAGGAAAAGTTCTTCACCCAGAGGGTGGTTGGGCACTGGAACAGGCTCCCCAGGGAAGTGGTCACAGCACCAGCCTGGCAGAGTTCAAGAAGTGTTCGGAAAAATACTCTCGGGCACATGGTGTGATTCTTCACATGTCCTGTGTAGGGTAAGGAGTTGGCCTCTGATGATCCTTCTGAGTCCCTTCCAGCCCAGGATATTCTATGATGCTATGATCTACAGGCTGACCTGTCAGCCTGACCTCAGTGCCTGGCAAGGTTATGGAGCAGATCATCTTGAGTGTGATCACATGGCACCCACAGGACAGCTGGGAGATCAGACCCAGCCAGTGTGGGTTTAGGAGGTGCAGATCCTGCCTGACCAACCTGGTTTCCTTTTATGACCTGCCCGGTGGGTGTGGGAAAGGCTGTGGATGTTGTCTATTTGGACTTCAGCAAGGCCTTTGACACTGTCTCCCCCAGCATACTCCTGGAAAATCTGGCAGCGCACGGCTTGGACAGGAGCACTCTTTGCTGGGTTAGGAACTGGCTGCATGGCCGGGCCCAGAGAGTGAACGGTGCTGCATCCAGCTGGCAGCCAGTGACCAGTGGTGTTCCCCAGGGATCAGTGTTGGATCCTGTCCTGTTTAAAATCTTCATTGATGATCTGGGTAAGGGGGTCAAGTCCACCATCAGCAAATTTGCAGATGACAGCAAGTTGGGCAGGAATGTTGATCTGCTGGAGGGTAGGAGGGCTCTGCAGAGGAACTGGGACAGGCTGGATAGATGGGCTGAGCCCAGCAATATGAAGTTTAATGAGAACAAGTGCCAGGTCCCACACTTTGGCCAGAACAACTCCCTGCAGTGCTATAGGCTGGGGACAGTGTGACTGGACAGTGCCCAGGTGGAAAGGGACCTGGGGGTACTGACAGACAGCAGATTGAACATAAGCCAGCAGTGTGCCCAGGTGGCCAAGAAGGCCAACACCATCCTGGCCTGTAGCAGGAATAGTGTGGCCAGCAGGAGAAGGGAGGTCATTCTTCCCCTGTACCTGGCTCTGGTGAGGCCACACCTTGAGTGCTGTGTCCAGGTCTGGGCCCTCCCAATTCAGGAGGGACATTGAGATGCTGGAATGTGAAGGGCAGCAAGGCTGGTGAAGAGTCTGGAACACAAGTCCTGTGAGGAGCAGCTGAGAGAGCTGGGGTTGTGTAGCCTGGAGAAAAGGAGGCTCAGCAGTCTCCACAACTCCCTGAAAGGAAGGTGTAGCCAGGTGGGGGTCAGCCTGTTCTCCCAGGTAATCAGTGACAGGATGAGAGGATAGAGTCTCTTAAGCTGTGCCAGACGAGGTTTAGACTGGACATAAGAAAAAAATTCTACGTAGAAAGATCGTTTAGGCATTGGAATGGGCTGCCCAAGAGTCACTGGAGAAAATAAATGTATATTTCTACTTGTCAGAGATGTGGGTATAGCTGGAAAATACAACATAAATGCTACTCTAAATGTCAAAAAAAAATAAACAGCAACTAAAAAAAGCCCAAGCTTTATTTTAATCTCCTGGTAATTTTTCTAGCTAATTTTATTTTTATTATTATTATGGGTCCTGTAATTTATAAACATCTGGAATCAGCATCAGTCACAACACTACAATACCATCCATCCCCTATGAGCTCCCATGAAGACACTCATGTCAGGGTGGAAAGTGAGGCAACCCTGTTCATATGGAGCTTCTGTCTCTGCTCATACCTCTTGGGTCAACAAGTGAGGACAAATGTGTTGAGAAGGATGATGTAGAAGGAATCTTGACTCCCTGGGTTCTTCTCTCCTTTTGCCACAGGGACAGCCTTGAAGCAGTATTGATTCTGTGTCTTTGTACGGTAAAAATGTTCCTGCCAGCACCCCTAGAGGGATTTCTGACTGGTTTTTTTCTTCACTCCTGTGTTCAAGAGCTGACAGACAAGTAGTTTGTGGGCTGATGGGCTGCACTTCACACTGGGGTCTCACCATCAGATGTGTTAAACAGATAAATGACAACATAGCTGAAACCACTCCTGATTGAGTTGTGCTTTCTCCTGGCTACAGAAATTAAAGAAACAGCTGAACCAAGTCAAGAAAGAGTTGGAAACATCCTGAAAATGAGGGAAATCATCTTTAATAGAGGTGAAGTCTCTTACCATATCTATTAAAAGTGTTCTGGGACACAGAAAGCCATCCCTCAGTGAAATCAGTCATCTGGAGATGAGTGCCAGAATGGTTTGTTCTAAAATGAGCTCTTGTTGGCCACATCAGGTTGAATGTGATACTATTCTCAGAAATGAACAACCTCTTCTCTGCAACACAGTAAACATTAGCAGGAACTTCTCAGTGACACCATTCCCTGGGTATTATTGCTTTAAGAGCAGAGCTTGCCCAGGAGGAAAATTGGCACCAACACAGGCTATAAAGTGCATCTTCACAACAGGTAATTTTTGGCTCTTTGATACAGTGATTAAGCTAAGCAAATTCCGTGGGGTAACTATTAATTTGTTTTGTTTAATTGCACATTTTGGTGTAGCTGTAGGGTGTCAGTGTCCACAGCTGCTGGAGGTGGTTGCTGGCCTGAATACTGACCGAGAAAGTCCTGGCTATGCAGTGTGGAGCCCTGATTTGCTCTTTTGCAAGTAAGTTGAACCTAGCCCAATAGACACCTCCCACTCCTAGAATAGCTGGATTCACTTTGAAGCCATTAAAATTGCAAAGTTGTAGTCTATCTCCTTTTGAATTTCCATACCTCTGTAGAGGCTAAGGTTTCCATCACACCAGGGACATCTAGAAATTAATTGCTTTTATGTACATGCAGAGTCAGTCTGCTAGCTCATCACAGCTAAATTTTCTCTGTAAGCCTGCAGCTTCCTTTGGGGTTTGGATGACTCCTCAATTTGATGGACTGCACACTGCTCCAGCACCATGGTTGAAGGGTTCTGACCTTCCTCCCACTGAAACATAGTGCAATCTTTATGCTTGTATAGAGACTACATTTATATCCAAATTCATTTAGCCTTGTCATCTCTCTTGTCGAGAAGTGTATGCGTAAAGGTGCACACACAGGTAAGTGTGTGCATTTAGACTGGCTGAGACTGTCTAGACCCAGGACTTGGCAGTTCTACTCAGTCTGCTTTTTACCTAACAGGTGATACAACAAAATGTCATTATGTATTTGGACAATTTGGATTCCCAGTAGACTGTACTCTCTCTCCTGGATCTGAAAATCCATGGCAAATGTGAACTGGCCCTCAGGCAGCCCATCAGGCTCAGGTGTGTATGCCAAGGTGAAAAACACTTTAAACCAAGGAATACACCTCTCTCTTGCACAGATTATCACGGAGATCTTACATTTCCTTTTTTCCCTAACTCTAAAAATGAGCACAGAACCTTACAGTTTCTGTGCCCCATCTTGGCCCCCTTTCCATTATGCCTGAGGATTTTTCTGCAACTGGTTATTCATTGAAAGAGCAACTCTGGATAATGACACCAGCTTCATATCTATATATCTATATAAAATCAAGCAACAGAACTAAAAAGCATTACATGGCTTTTACCTGGATACACAAGCAGACCAAAAGGGCCAATTACCCATACCACTTGCCTAAGAATTTCTTCTCCTTCTCACTCATATTGTGAGTGCCCTCCTGCAATGGAAAACTCCAGACAGAACCATTTTTCCAAACACTCCAGCAGTTCTCATTTCTGGGCAGCAGTGGATAACTGTAGTGAATATATGAGGGGACATGTTCCTTTTGTGATTCTTTGAGGTTACTGGATAGTATTTTAGTATTTTCCCTCCGGTACATCTCAGATTTTTGCTTAATCACCTCATTACTATATCCTTCTTTTTACAGGCAGGCATAAACTAACAAGCTGTGGGAAAATATGTCCAGCTTCAATCTGTCTGCAATCAGCATATATCATCTTGAGAGAAGATCCAGGGGTTTGGAGACAAATAATTATCTGCAATTCATCTTTGCAATTTTAATAGGCCACAATTACACCCAAGGATGAAAACCCTGTTAAGAACTAGGGTGTTGAGACTAGGATCTATATTTTGCACTGCAAGTTCCACTATGATATTTAAAATATTTTTACACTGGCTTATCTGAGTGAGATAATAAGTTCCTTGGAGAAGCCAAATGATACAGATAATTTGGTTTAACATTTTACAAGAGGAGTTTTAGAGGATGTGTCTTCTCTGTTTCCTTGGATACTAGAGATTTCATGTCACAGTTCAGCCACACATACATTTTCTATTTCATTACAGCACCTGGAATGTGCATAAAAAATCCTCATAAATTGTTAAGACATGAACAAGACTTCAGGAGTAACCTCAAGCAGGAACATCCTGATCAGGGTCAGATAGAGGTGTACAGGAAAAGCAGAAAGCTTGTCATCTGCATAGGCTTCTTAATGCTGCTCTTGCTTTTCTAAGAAGTCAGGAATTGCATGGGAATATTATCTTCCCATTTTGAGGGTTAAGTTGCTTTTGCTTTTGGCATTCATCTAATTAAGCTCAAAAGATAATGAATTAGACTATATGCATAGCTTGGACTGAAAGCAAATCCAGTGCATTTTAAAATCAGTTTTCATAAGCATTTGAACAATCATAAGTGTGTGACATGTATCAGAACCTCCATGCTCAAAGCTGAACTTAGGTGTGCAGATTTATTTACTAATCTTACTAACCATTTCACAGAGAAATTCAAATTCTTTCCATTCACTTATGAATATTTGCCTAGCATTTTTAAGTATTTTGCAAGCCATAAATATTTTCAGAGAAAAGGACAGATTACTGACTGTCTCCAAAGGCATTGATATTATTAACAGAAAAGCTGGATTAAACAGTCTTATAAAACATGACCAGACAACTTTTAATGAGACTTATTTAGTCTGGATAAAAGGACAGGGAAGACCAAGAAAAATCCGGTAAGTTATTTTAATTTTAAGTGGTGGGGAATTTTTGTTTAGTAAACCTAGATGGACTTTTCTCATCAATGTATTGAGTTATTTTGAAAATCCAAACTTCTATAATTTACATTTTAAAGCCCCTTTTATAATTTACAATGATTTGGAGCAATGAATGATTCAAGTTAATGTTTTATAATGAAGACCCATCTCTTTTGCTTGTCTGGAAACTCCTATGTTTATTTCCCTATTTTCCACAGTGAATAAAGTTGGGGGTTTTCTAAGGTTTTTTCTTTCTTTTTTTTTTATAGCTAGTATAGTTGAATTCTGCCCCTTTCCAGTCTGAAGAGTCTCAAATTGTTCAAATTTTTATCATAGGAAAGCTGTTCTCTATCTTTACAAATCTCTCTTTTTTTCCTGGAACTTCTCAATTCTTTGACTTTTTCTGAGTTCTTTCAAACAAAATACAGTGTTCAAGATGAAGCTATGTCATAGCTTAACATATGCTGGCATAATGGCATTCATTGCTTAGCCCTTTACATTTTATGAACAACTTGCCTGTTCCTTCCATTTTCTGAATGGTGTTGAGAACCAATATTCCTTGCAGAGCAATCTGGCAACATCTGCCTAATGGAGAAAAAGAATCAATATGAACCAAGTCAGTGTAGTGGTGGGCACTGGCAAAACTTCTTACCTGGATTCCCAGACTTGTCCTTGCTCATGATGTAGGAAGGTGAGCTGGGAGGGACCTACCACACACTAGGGCAGGTCATTTGTTTCCAAAAGGCATCAAGGAATATTAATACCCCAAGGCTTGCAACATAGTAATATTCTAGAATTGCATTTTTAAAATCACTTTTTAACTAGCCTTGCAAAATTTGTTTTTATTGGCTATACCACAGCAGAAGTCTTAAGAAGGATGATGGCCACTGCTGCAAAAGAAGACTGCAAACTTGTGGTTGGAGAGGGTTCCTGCACTGTGAAGCCTCTTTAAAGGCAGGATCATTAACACCAATTCCCTCCCAGCAGGGTGGCTTGCTTTATGACTAATACTCAGTACAGTTAAGTGGCACAGCTAGAGTTCTTGGCAAAGCAACATATGGTGTTTTTGAGCATTGTAGATATTTCACTGAGTGTTTCCCACTCTGTTACCTCATGACACTTCAGGGCACTGTTTGTCTCTGTTTATTATTGCTGTGTTACTCCTTTAGACTTTTGTTTTCAAATGTTAATTATTTAGAGTATTGACAGCAATTCATAATACAAAGATAGATATACCTGTAAATATACCTTTTTGGGTGTTTCTTGTAATTGAGACTCCAAATTATGCAAAATCTTTTTGATGACAGACTCTGTCTCTGCTTTCCATCATATTGCACACTCAGCGAGCTGGGGACTCTTTGTACAAAGCACCAAGGCCTAGGGTTTATGCCAACTAGAAAGTCAATACACTGTTTGACTGCTTGCCTGTGTTCTTTGGAACAACAGCATTTTCATTTGCACAAGTAGACTTTACATAAATAACCTTGGTTTAGAGGCAGGCAGAAAGATACATAGGCACACAGAGCAATGAAGCCCAGCCACACTGAGCAGAACATAGAGTCAGTACACTGTGTTCTTTCAGGGAGCTCTCTAGAAAAGCCCTCGTGATGTTTTCTGCATCACTGCAGAGCCTAAAGAGAAAGTCCCAGAACAATCCTTCTGAATCACCAGTTTCCATTTGCACAAACCTGGTCTTAAATTAAATGATAGAGAGGCAATTAATGATTAATCCAGAAAAGAGGAAAAACTATCAGACTAAATTAAACAGTGGTTAAATTCAGATGGAAAATGCCTCCCTCCGCCAGTCCACTGAAAAAGGGAAGAGATAGTGGAGTGAATTACTTACTACTAAAGCTCTTTGTTAAAACTTATTTTCTTACAAATACACATTGCAATCTGTTTAATTAAAAGTATTAGGATAGATATATCAGATTAAAGGTGAAATTCCCTGCCTTGTTTTATCTGAAAATCTCATCTGAAATCATATTTAATTGGCATAATTGTTGCTCTAAGGTCTATGAATTGTACAGGTAGAGAATGTGGATTGCATGTTGCCTATATGAGCTAGCAGATGAATGTTGTAGAGAGGTAGAGAGGCACTGGAAAAGGGTGTCCAGAAAAGCTTTGAGTACCTCATGCCTGGCATTGCTCAAAGACAGGTTGGATGGAACTTGTAGCAGCCTGGTCTAGTAGAAAGTGTCTCTGCCCACTATGGCTGGGTTGAAGAAAATCGGCTTTAAGGTCTCTTCCAACCCAAACCATTCTATGCTATTATAATAACTTGTTCATATTCATAGGACTGATGCTAGATGGAAATTGATTGCTTCAGAGAGGGTCTGTGGGATGCAATGAGTGATTCAAGTGCACTAGCCTGCACTGCTGACTGGAGCAGCTTTCTTCACCAAAGAAGCCAGATGGTTGTAACATTGCTTCTCTTCCCAAAACTGTGTTCCATTTATTTCTTGAGTATACACTGAGAAACAAGAAAGGAGGATTTTTGCTAGGAATTTCTTGAATTTCTAAACTTTCCATCCTCAGTGCATTTAAGAGAGCAGCTTGTAGTACAAACCAAACAGGAATCTGCAACAGCAGTACTAACGTTAAGAGGCATGCTGCCCGGGGAAAAAATAAGGACCTTTGATTTCTTTCAGTAGGCAAAACCACTGAAAAGTGATTTATGCCCAATAAGAAATCTGACATGAAAAATGTAAATATATGTAGGGCACCACTCTGCACTGTGGCTGCTCCACCCTGGCTCAGCAGTGTCACCCACAGCAGCAATGTGGCACACCCAGAACAGAGAGCTCATCACTGACTTTGCCTCAACATTCTTGCTTCCCGCAGACATACTTCTTCTCAGAAGCCTTCCAGCTGCTGACATAGCCCCCAGATGGCCCTGCTGCCATTCATAATAGACAGACTGTCAGTCTGATATACACTATGGATGGGGTGGGACCTACCGCAAAATGAGCAGAAAGCAAAAATTGCCTAGCATAGTTTTGATCCCTGGGTTTTGCTACATGTGTCCGGGATAGGAAACCTTAATACTTTTTTTTGGGAGAGGAAACCCAGGAGCCTCATGACCTTTGAGAAGTCAGGATGGTAACTGTCTTAAGTCTAAAGGCTCAATGGCAGTGGCATGAAAGGAGCTGGGGGTCTTGTCTAAGCTCTGTAAGGGACTGGCTGGACAGGACTCCAACCCCATAGAAATCCAGGTGCTTTTCAACCCCTCTTCTGATGACTTTTAAATCCCTCAGGATAAAATACAGCAAGCAAACACTCACAAGTGAGGTAAACGAAACAAAAATTTAAATGTTAGACATTGCACTGGGTCACCCAGCCACATATTGACATCTATGAATGAGAAAACAGCTGAAGAGTAAATCATAGCCAGCTAAATCAAATGGCACCAAATTCAGTAAAATAGTGCTATTGCAGGTTCAAAATCAAACCTGTAACTTTTGATTGCTCAGAAAATCCCATGTAGGTCTATTCCATCCACACTGCTGACTTTCTTTCCAACAACCACTTTTTTAAAAATTTTGAAGTACAAAAAATGCATAATCTAGTGTGCTTCGTCACTGCAGTATATGTTTCTGGAGTTTATTTTTCTTTACCTATGTCTATGTTTGCAATGATTTGTGAGTTTGAAAAATGCCATATCTCTTAATTTGAGTTTGATAGGTTCTCTGTACAGTCACCACAAAATAAGTAATAAATTGTAGATAATTTATTTTGCTTAAGATATCCAGTAACTTGCTTGTGTTCCCTGATAATTGACTGCAGTTTATTTCCTGCTCGGGCAACACTTTTATGTCAACCATTTGTTTCACTCACTAGATAAGCTCGGTAAATTATGTAATATGATCAATGCAAGGTAAATTAGGCAATGATGCTTGTGGGTGAACGTTCTAACTGATGTTAAAATTGATGTTTTTGTACTGATGCAAAGCTAATTTTCTGCAAAGCTGGGTTTTGTACCCTAATGGTATTTCATTCTTTCACCTGACAAATTGCAGGACTTTCTTCTGTCCTGCCTTTAATATGCATAAAAAGGGAATTCATATGTGATGTAAACAAAATCAGAAGTGAAGTCAAGAGCATCTTCATTTGGACCACATGTTCCCCTCCATTTTGGCTTCAGAGTAGGAAGCCTAGAGTAGCAGGTCTTCAGGGAGCATGTTGATTAGCTGCATGTATTCCTTTCTTAGACCATAAATACACCTATGGTTTACAAAATATCAGAGTTTGGAGTATTACTCTGTAATAATAATATCATACTCCTAATAGTGCTACCATATTGATAACACATAATAATAATGCCACATAATGATAGAAATGCCAAAAATTTAAGAGATCCTGGGAAAAAATCAATACAAAACAGGATCCCCATGAAAGAGAGACTGACACTGACTGAATGTTTAGCACATATTTGCACATACATGTTCACTCCATGTGGGCTTTCCTAGCTGGTCTGTTCATTCTATTAACATCATGACTGACCTTTCCATTAATCATTCAATCCAAACTCCCATCATTCACCCCTAACTATTCCCCCTGTAACAAAACCCTCACAACCACAAAAAAACCCCCTTGAACCTAACCATGAACTTTGACCAATTCACAAGCCCATCCCTCTTAGGAATGCCCCTAATCCTTCTTTCAGTATTATTTCCTGCCCTACTTCTTCCCAGACCAATGATGACAATCTGAGAACTGCCAAACACCTTTCCACCCTCCAACAACAATTCTTTCACTTAATTACAAAACAGTAATGACCCCATTAAACAAGGAGAACACAAATGATTTTTTAATCTTAACATCACTAATAACACTCCCACTGATAATTAACCTTCTAGGCCTACTAGAGTATACATTCATCCCCAGCAATCAATCACATTTGTCTGTTATGTATTTTAGTGTCAAAGTCTGCAGCTCTGTGGTGCACAGGTTACTGCAAGACCCTTTCTGTGAGACTCCTAACCAGCTTCCCTTTTGCCAGATGAGAATATCAGCCTTTCAATCTGGCCCAAGCCACACTCAGCAACTCCTACACTGTTTTAGTTAAAGTTCTCTTCTGGATGGAGAGGTAAGAGAACACACAAAAACTAGATATGTGCTTTAGATTTTCTCTTGTGGCAAATGCCCATGGTTTCCCCATTGGCCAAGGACTTTTCCTTTCTTGGAAATTTAGTTCTTCCCTTTTCATGTGCAAAATAAATATATCTAGCAATATATAGCCATCCTGGGTAGGCCTGTGAAATGTTCTCAGTGGTGCTGTAAGCCTATTCATAACAAGTATAGGCAAAATTTCAGGGCATTACCTGCCAAGTTGCTCTTATGGGTATGACCCATGGGCTCTCGGAGGCACACTGTGCTTTGCCAGTCCTCTGCCAGCCATACAGGCACAACCTCTGGGCACAGCAAACAGCCAGCCTGCACCTACAGCTTCGCTAAGTCTTCAGAAATGTCAGAAACTATGATTCGAGAAATTTCAGAACTTCTTTCTACCTCTGTGACTTTTTCTATGGCAGGCAGTAATTTCACAGTACTTACATGGTATTAAAGGTGTATTTGGAAACACAACATGTACATCTTCTATTTTAAGTAGTAAGATGATGATCCTTAAGTGGTAAAATGATGATTTTAAGTAGTAAGATGATGTCCTTTTGAATCAAAGAGACATTCCAGCACAGTCTAGAGCCTCCCAGGTAGCTCTAACAGGTGAGGCTGTGTCTGTAGCACTCTTGGCTTGCATGTGTGTAATTTCTAAGCTATGTCATGAAAATGCCCTTCTAAAGAAGTGTCAACATTCAGAAATGTTGCGAGACTAAAGTGGCTATACTCCTAGCAGTTGGAGAGTTGTTGGCAGGTGTTTTCAGGTTCATTTTAAAGTGTCTTCCCAATAACAACAGGACAGGACTGCATGCTGCTTTGCATTTAGATCCAGGTATCTGAAGGTAAACTACATTTATATTTATGTTGTCTTCTCCTATTCTAGTAAATGGGATATATATACACTTTTTATAAAGTGAAATTTCCTAAGATAAAAAAGTATCATGCATGATCAGGAAATAAATTACCATAATACTATTCATTTGCATTTGCAAATATCTTTCATTTCAAGTGGCTTTACAAACCCTAGCTTTTGCTCAGGCCTAGTCTTTGTGTGGGCAGGTCTTAAGCTCATACACATATTTGCAGTAAAGCCCCATGAATTTATTTGCACAGAATATGCAAAATCACAGGTACATTTAGTAAGCAGTGAAGTGACAATTGTATAAATAAAAGACTTCTATGAGAAAGAAGGGATTTTATTACTATTGTTTGTCAAAGTAATGTTTTGAAACACTTCCCAGCTATTACTTGCACCCAAGGCTATTTTAGTAAAGCCATGAAATGACCATCCCTGAGTCCAGAGGGTGTTGGATCCAGCCTTCCTGTATATTCTTCCATGTCACAACATTTGAGGCATCACTTAAATAGCTCATTTTGTCTCATTGGCATGGCATCTGCCTATATAATCACCAACTCTCTTTGTGGCAGCTGTCTATTCATTCCCCGTAACATTAAACTAGCTCTAACTAACCAGAAAGGAAGTAAAATTAATTTAACACTTCAGGCTTCAGCAGCTGGATCTTTAAATAGGATTCCTAGCAGATCTGTGCTTGTCTGTAGCCCATTCTGCTGCAGATATACTGCTGTAGGTAGAAGGGCCCCTTATTGCATAATTTCTAGCTGAATCTACTAGATCAACAGTTTAAAGGCAACAGGAGAACATCAGCCAGAAAAGGTGCTGATTAAATCCAAGTTATCTCACTACACACAGAAAAGGCTGGCAGACAAGAGAAGTTGAATACATACCCCAAAATTAAAGCCTTGATATTGCTTGGTCAAGCTGGAGAAAGATACTTGGCACATTTGCAGCTTCCTAACCTCCTAAGCCAGCAGAAAGATTGACCTAAAGTAAATAATTTTATGTCTCCCATGAACTGCACACCATCAAAAGAAATAAAAATTATCCATGTTAAACTAATGACCCTTTTTATTTGCCATAAAGAATTTATATTTTACTTAGGAGCATCCGGTCTTTCCTCTAACAACTAACAGGCTTGGCCTCTGCTGGCAAAGCAAAATAGAAAAAAAAAACCAAACAGATAAAAGAAAAGCTAAATCTTTTGCTGTTAAAGAACTCAAAAACCTACATTTAGAAGATACCATTCATAGCAAGAGCTATATGATGCAGAGAATAACAACGGAGTCCTTTTCTGCAAACTTCTGTCAGATGCCTGACAGGGGACCCCTGGCAAACGTGCACTTGGGAGGTGTACAGTCTGTTCATCAGCTTTGGAAGCTATTTTGGGACAGCCATGTGTCTCCAGGTGGTCACCATCCCAAGAGCAGATTTCCACCAGAACTGCAACAGTGCAGCCCTTCAGCAGCCTCTGGAGGCAGCCTCTGGATTTGTCCCAGTGTGGGCCTCCAGGGGATGATGGGCACCCTGCTGCAGGCTGTGGTTTACCAGCAGCCTTTGCCTTTCCTGTTTCCTTTGCCTTTCTTGAAGAATTTGTCATACATAAGGGCAGAAGGCAGACCTTGTCTTCTCCTGTGAAGTGCCTTCTATGACCCTAATGTCATGTTCATTAGGACAATAACTTCTGATGTTGGCTCATTTAATGCATCCAACATTTTAGCCTATGTTTAAATTTATGTTAGTGTACCTTCAAACTGCAAGAGTAAAAAGAAAAGCTAGAAAACAGAGGTCTGTGTATTTATTTAGGTCATTTGAGCTCCTGCTCAAGCACTGTGATGTATGATGGACTTTAGAGCAGACATTATAGCAACATATTGATTTTGTCTAGGTATTGTGAAAGGGTGCTAACATTTTTCTGCATGAATAATTTCTTGAACACCTTCAATATACTGATGAAAGGCCAGAAAATTGAAAATGTCCTTAGGACTAAAGAAACAGACAGCTTGGACAGTATATTTAATGTTTCTCTTTCTGATTCACATTGTAATAGTCCAGGTGTTAGATTCTTACTTGTCCACAGACAGAATTCTACAATGTATTTAGAAATCAAACTTTACTATTTTCATCAAGAGTCTGAGGCCTGTGCATTTCTGGATTGTGCATAAAACTTTCAAAAGGTGAGCATTCATTCTGAAGGACCAATTCAACATATTATCTGATTAATTTCTGTATCCATATTATATATTTTTCTGTATCAACTTACTTTTGTTTCCCAAAAGACAGTTAAGACTTTTCTCAGTTAACTTTTTTTATATTAATCCTTATATTGGATTGGATTATATTCAAACTATAAACACCACTAACCTCTGGTCTGCTAACAATTTAAGCAGTTATGAAGATAACACCAGTTCAGTGCCTTAATTCAACAAGCACCAAAAGCATTTACTGCCCGGTTTCTGGCTATGTCATTAATACTTTCAGACTACACAGCTTTCTGGAGCAGTTCTGCAAGCAGTGCAATACATTTGTAATACTGACCCATCTCTGGATTTTAGACAACTGGCTTTTGCTCAGCAATTTCAAATGAAAGTGATAACTGCTTTAAACCAGCTTTTTAATTAGATCTACTGGGATTACTAATGCAAATGCATGAAATGTATCAATTTACTATTACTAGTTTTTATAATCAGGGGAACATCTGATTTAGTCCATTTGGCTTTGGAACAAGAAAGCCTAAGGTGGGTCTCTCCTCCATGGTACTGGTTTCTGTAGAAGTGACATGATTTAACCACAGATCAGCAGAGATTTTCAAAGGACTTTTGCGTGATAATGTATCCAAACTGACTTAGAAATGGCATTTCTGTAGGGATAAGGTATTAATGTAATACACTATTAGCACAGCATGTCTGAGACTCAGCGGGCATTATCTCCATTTCACAAGGAAATATTGAACACTTCTATTTCAAGTAAAGTACAAGACTTTACTTCCTAATAGTCCTTAATCACTGTAATGAAAGATATTTCAATTTAATTATATCTTACTTTAAGTAGCAGGCCAGTTTTGTAAAATTATGTAACACACTGAAACAGAAGTGAGTATAATGCACAGCGAGGTTTGTAAAGACAGAGGTTACTGCCACTATCTAGGTACATGCACAGATACTGTCGGGAAGGGTGCATTCTGGAACTCTAGATAAATATTTGACAAAAAGGACAGTACAACAGTCCTCTTTCTTTCTTTCTTCCTTTCTTCCTTTCTTTCTTTCTTTCTTTCTTTCTTTCTTTCTTTCTTTCTTTCTTTCTTTCTTTCTTTCTTTCTTTCTTTCTTTCTTTCTTTCTTTCTTTCTTTCTTTCTTTCTTTCTTTCTTTCTTTTCTTTGCAGCCTGGTAGTACAGGAAATACATCTGAACATTCAGGGCATCCATCTCTGGGCACCTAGCAGTCATGTCACCACAGCAGCTGTGTGTGTGCAGGGCTGCCCCAAACTAGGAGACCATGGGGGAGCAGTACAGGCACTTTTCATGCCTCCCAGTCAACACCTAGCAGATGGCAAAAATGGGATGAAAATGTCCTCAGGACTGGAGCATGAGAGAAAATGGCATTTATTGTTCACACTTTTTGGTGAGTTCTGACAGCAGCTGCCATCTCAGGTGCCTCCTAAAGAAAGCTTTCCACACATCAGGAGTAATGCTTAGACATCTCAGGAATAGGTCTGGGGTTTAGTGATTCTGCACAATTTTATATTGCGTTTTTTTCTGGATACGGTATTTCGTGCAACATTTTTTGGTTAGATGGGACCTAACTCAGAAAAAGAGCCTATGGAGAGACATGGCCTGACTCACTAAAAAGCACACAATGATTGGAGTATTCAAAGCTTTGCTATTATAAATGAAAAGGATCTGGAAGAATTTGATTTTTATGTTTTGGATTAATATTACTTCCTGTGCACTAAGTCTCAGGAGTTGCACTGGGCTTGCACAAGCACCTGTAAACGGCCTTGCCTTTGTTTTTTTCCTCTAATTGCTGATTGTGACCTTTCTTTTCATTTCCTTGCTCTTCTGTGGCCTTTACAAAGAGTATTTCAACCCTTCTGGCAAACAAGACATAGCAATGTAAAAAACACATTTTGAAGACATACTTTTAAGAGATATGTGATAGAGCTGTTAGACAAGGAATGATAGTTAAGGTCAATTTTGGAAGTGCTTAAAAGCAGACCACCTATACATATCAGCAGGCTCCCACAAGAATGTGTCCTGAGGCTGCTGATCAGTATTGGCATGGGGATTGTGTTACATATTCCTCAGTACCTTGGAATATGAGACCACAAACATTTGTTTTATGGTAGACCTACTCAACCATGTCAAGTTATCTATACATGTACCTGGTTAAAGGATTTCACATTTGGGTTAGGATTTGACACCAACAGACACCTGTCACACTACATGTGACAGGGCAGAGCTGGCAGGCACAGGCTCAGTCTGAATGGATGCCTCCACAGCCAAGAAGCCACTCTTATTTCCTGCAGGTGATCCAGCAGCAGTGCTAAAGAGGGCTTTGTCAGCATCCACCTCTTCATCCACCCAAGTTTAATCTCATCAGATAAATGCCAAGCTATGTAAAAGCTGTATGAAATGAAAGAGTTACAATACATTTTTGTCACTTCTCATTTGCATATTCCTGGGAGTAAGTAGAGATATGACACATAATAGTTAGATTTGAAAGACCCAGCATTTTGACTTCATGGCTGTGGACTGTGCCTGTCCCTTCACCCTTGCAGGAACCTGTGTAAGTGCAAACACGATCAGAGCAGTTGTGAAGTGAAACATAATCTGGCAGTCATACACTCACATCACACTGATTGCACCCAGAAGGAGACCAAGGGAAGAATGGAAGGCAGAACCACAGCTGCTGATCTGCAGGTAAGCCATGTTCCCCATGGTGGGAACTCATTGTCCCAGATCCCCATCAAAGTCAGCCATTTCCAGGTATGTGGCCTCTTATTTTGGAACAAACTTTCACCCCTGGCTGGGAGCTCGGAGCCCTCATCTGGGGAATAGAATAGACAACACGTCAGCTCTTTGCCACCTGGGACTTGGGTGCATTGGGAAAATCCTTCTGGGCCATTCATCTGTCTTTGGGAAATGACACAAAGTGACCTTTATCACATAGCAGCATCTAGTGCAAAGGGCATAAAACCAGAGTGTTAGAAGGACTGCTTTTTTTTGAAGAGGTAGAGAAATGCTAGTGTGTATATGCTGGTGTGTTAATAGAGGCCTCCAACACAAAGATCATGCTAAAGCCATATATCTCACTGTAGTATAGTTCTCCAAGTGGAGGAACTCTTCAAATCACATTACATCAGCATTGTCAGAGCAGCTTGGCTCATGTCCCTGAGTCCTAGCAAATGGTACTCGTTTGAGTGCTCTGTGCTTTGCTGACAAAACCCCACCAGTTTGCAAACAAAAACCTGGAAACACCAACTGAGCCAGGCAACAAAACAAAACAAAACAAAACAAAACAAAACAAACCCCAACAACAACTCCTCCTAGGCACACCAGGGTCAAATCACTCAAAGTATCTTGTCACAAACTTTTATTATCCTCAGCATTGCAGAATACAATTGGGATACTAAAAATTATCAGCAGAGTGGCATGCTCTGATTCTGTAAGTTGACTAGCAGGAATGGTCAGGATCCAGATTTGCTCTCCCTAAATGAAAGTATATTGGAAATAGCTTTTTACACGTCAGAAGGAGAGACAATGTATCAGTCCTACTGGAGTTCTCCAATAAATAAAATGACATAAGGGGAAAAGAAAGAAAAATGAACTTTCCTTGGAAATGAAGAAAATTGCCTAAGAAGTTCTGTCAGAGCATATAACATTTTGCTTAATGGTGGAATTGCTCAGTGAAATAGTTTCCAAGGGGAATGCTGAACTTAAGGGACGCTTTCCAGTGTTATCATGTATCAGTCTAGAACGTGTTTCCAAACTGACTGTTGTATGCTCAGAGGTTTATACCTCTCTCAACACAGCTTCAGCTAAATACCTGTAAAGTGTGCACATCTGTATTGTCTTTGCCTTGAGTAATAGCTACTATTTTTTTTTTTTTTAATTTATGTGGCACTGACAGTGTGTATTCATCAATTTAATAAAAGTGTGCCTTCTGACAAAAGAAAACTCCTAGCATCGAACTGCTCATTTTTGGTTCCCCATCCCATGTGTACTGAAGTGACCACTCAGCCAGAAGGCAAGGAGGAGAATGGCAGTGGTAGTGGCAAGAGTGGCTTTAAACAATATTTTGTGTTGCCGTAGCTCTGAGCGTAACTCATCTGTGTGGAGCTCAGAAGCATCCTGTGAAGATTTACGTGGGAAGTAGATTCTGCCTATGATTACTACCCATTGAACACAGGAAGAAGTGAAAACCTGAATTTAGCAATTCTACAGATCAGCCTACACTAAAAATCACCAGTTTGGCAGCTGGCTTTGTGATCATACTACTCTTACCAGCATTAAAACTACTTGTAATCTCACCCTGACCTTTAGATTTTAGGCCATACACAGCTAAAATCATCTAATTATCCCAGGCTGTCTGCTGATGAATTATCCTTGCAAATTATCCTATTAATAGTCTGTAACTATGAAACATACTGCACTACATTTTCTTTCCCAATCTGCCAGAAAGTTCTATAACATGTATTCAAGTCTCTCACCTTTCTCATGCAGGCTATTTTCTCTCAGGCATGTAATCATCAGAATTACTCTTTCTTAAAGACTTCATTAAGGGAAAAAAATCTCATTATATGACTTACAGCATTTCCTTAGCAGTGCCTGAGGCATGGCTCAGCCTGATACAAGAGCTTGTTTGAGGAGAAATCAAGCACATGACCCTCACTTTCTCTACAGTGCCCCACAACATTGTTTTTTCCCAACCAAACACATTTCTGGTTCTGACAGGATTATCTAACTAAAGACCACTGTGATGTGCAGGGTTGCAGTCCATGTTAGCAAGCATAGCATACTATACAAACACTCTAAATATGTTTGCATGAGTTTTGTTTTCTAAATCATGTATTCCTGACTCACTGCATCATTGTTCCTCCACTGTGAGCTATTTCACTTCAGCCGTCTCCAGCACCTTGCATATTTGGTATCACATGTAAAGATCTTCTTCACTTAGATGCAAGTGATTGTGTTTTATATATTCTGATAGCCCATTCATTTTCATTGAAAACAGCTTGATATTTTGCAGTTCTGCCAACAGGCAGGAACTAATCAAAAGTGCTCCACTTTAATTTTCTGCTTTTAAACAGACAAAACTCTGGTATCTCAAGAAAAGCAAAAACATGAACAGGAAAGAATAAAAATTACAAAACCGTAGTTACTAACCTCTGTTCAAACTCAACATTTGGCTGTGAGTTACTTACTAATTATATAATTTTCAACCCCTGTTACCACAACCCTTACCTGACACTGAAGTTTTCCAACAGACAATTAAAATAAATGGTCGTTGAATCTATTTTCACTTTTTTGGTAATTTCAAACATTTTCTAATTTCTGTCCACTGCAGATAGGAATAGGGGAGGGGAGGGGAGGGGAAGGGAGGGGAAGGGAGGGGAAGGGAGGGGAGGGTGGTTTAGACGAACAGATATTTCAGTGGATACTTAGAATACAGCTTTTAAATTTTATTTTATTATTATTCCTACCACCTATATTCTCCTACAAAAACATACTAAAACTAAGTTACTGACTCCAGGCCTCTTTTTATATCTTGTACTTTTAGTTTCTTTGGAACATCTACAGGAACAAAAGATGAAAGCCAAGCTACCTTTCGTTGCCATCATGCCATCAACCAAAGTCCCTTCTACCTTAAGCACAGCTTTATGCAAAAAAGAGTGAGTGGAATAGGCACTCATCTTGGGAACAGAAAATTAATTTCTATAACGCCATTATCAAGTCTGGAGCTCCTTCACTTCTAGTGCAAGTTAGGCACTGGCAGAAAAAGGCACTGGGGGACACAGACACTGGTCTGCAGCTGCAGAGACACAACCCTGTGTCCAGGCTTTCAGGTCTACCAGCACTCCAGGTCAGGACTCAGAGGAAAAAGTGATGACCGCTCAGTCCTCATCAAATAAAGGGAAGCTGATGGTATCAATATGGGGCCAGATCATCCCAGAAAGAGGGATAGAGACAGGCAAAGGGCTGAATGCAGGCTCTGTTACCTATAGACACTAAAAGCTTGCTGTTTCTATAAAACAAATGAAAATACAAAAGCTAAGCCTTTAATAGCAATCATGTGCTTCTCAGATGACACCTGGTGGACAAAAGCTAAAGAGATGAAAGCATTCTGCCTTCATAGTGCAGAACCTTGATCCATGTGCACAGCTGCACTACTGCACTTACTGCAGGGGCACCTATCAGTTGTCCTCCATACTACATTTATCCATCCCATGCCCCCAATCCATTATTACAGTTGCCCAGCATATATTACCCATGTACCTGCAACAGCTTTTTTCAGCACTCATATCCATTTTATTTATTCTTTAATTATTATTCTGACTCATGTCCTGAGTTTGTTTAATTCTGACTTGTAAGTCAGAGGTTAGGCTAGAGTGGACACACCATTTCCAAAAATAAAAATACAGGGAAAGCTCATGGTAGCAGCAACAGGCTGCTTTTATGGCGTAGAATTACTAGACAATATTATGAATGCCTTTACAAGTGGATAGTTGCACTCAGAGGGTCGAAGGCTTTAGTTTCTTCTGATTATTAATCTACTCTTCCTCTTTTAAACTAATTCCAGTTTGCTTCTGTTACAGTGTCTGTCTTTTCTGCTTGATGCTTTACAACTGCCCTAATGCATACCTGTTGAGGTCTCAGAAATAAGTTAGCAATATAAAGGGTGTGGGGGGGAGGGAAGGCAAGGCACTCTGACAAGAAACATGTACTTAGAAAAAGGTTTCTTCTGGGAATGCTTATACTTTGTGGTGGAACAGGTGGTTTCCTCAAAGATCTTGTGGATAGGAATATTGAGTTCTGGTGCAGTCCTGCGTCTCTATTTGGCTCAAAGGATTTCAGAAGATGTCAGATACTGCTGAATCAATGCTATGACATATGAAGAAGCTCCTTCCATAAATAACATGACCATGATCAATTGTTTGATTGCTGGCATTGCATTTTCCAGGTTAACAACTTTTCTTCCTGTTATTTGCTTTTTTTCTGTGTATACTCTATTCCTTTAAGTGTTAACAACTTTATTTTTTCCTTGGTGTATTTCCATGATTCTTTTTGCGCCAAATCTTGGGAGATTTTATGAAGCAAAACACACAGAGAAGTCCAGGATTCATTGACTTCAAATACCAAACTAAGCCGAAAAAGAATGTGGTAGAGGTCAGAGGGAAGTGATGTAATTATCTAGATTGCTTCTTCTGGATTCAGATTACCTGTTTACCTGTTTGGCAAACAGGCCATCCAAGAGTCATGGCATCATATTTGGTCTGGCTGAGATGGAGTCAATATTCAAACAGCTGTGCTCTGTGTTTGTAGCCACAACAGTTGAGACCATGCCAATGCTGGGCTCCTGGGTGAGCAGTGCTCAGGTGGCATCAGGGCTGTCTCTCCAACACCTCCCACAAAGGCCAGCAGGCTTGGAGTGTGCAAGAGGCTGGGAAGAGAGACAGCGCTGTGACAGCTGGCCCAAACTGACCAAAGGGACATTCCATACCATATGATGTTGTAATAACAAAAGCTAAGGGGTGGTGATTTTTTTAAATTAAGGTGCTTGTCTTCTAAAATAACTGCTGCATGTACTGGGGCCATATTCCCAGGAAGTAGGCAGACATTACCTGCTAAGAGCAATTAGAGAATAAGTCTTTTTGTTTCCCAGTGTGGCCTTTGCCTTGATCTCAACCAATGAGTTTTTCATCTCATTTTCTCCCCTTGTCCTGCTGAGCAGAGCAAGTGATGGAGCATCTTTATGGAGTCTTGGTGCTCAGTCAAGGTGAACCCCCTGCAGGCATATCCTGGCTGAAATGAGTTCTGCTCCACAGAGAGAATGAAATAATGTCCTGGCACAGCTGAAAGCCAGGGTTCATCTTTATACCAGCACCACAACTTGATGTCCGAGTCCCTGCTGCCCAAAGCCAGAAGTAAGCAAATCTAACTGTGCTCTGATACCTGAAATATCCCTGCATATGGTTCCCAGAACAACTGTGAGAAGTCCTCAGGATTCTAAGTAACTCACAAGTAAAGTAAAATAGTCATGAAGATTGACCAGCCAGAAACTGGTGAACTATTGAGCAGTACCTGAGTTATACTATGAGTGGACACACCTTATTAAAGCACTTTCTGAAAACAGATGTTTCCTGTACAGCAGGCCCCAACCAGTGACCAATTTGCTGCTCACAGTAACATGAAACTGGGAAGAGCTGACAATCACCAAAAGAAAGCAAATGCTAACACAGCTTTCGTTTTTCTCTTACACCCAATAGAGAAACCCGTGGCAAAGAAGATTTTGAAACATTGCTGAGAAGAGAATACTTGCACAAGCTTTCCAGGGAGCAATCAGTGAGAAAAACCCTCTTTATTTTATGCTGAAGACTATTTCCAGGTTTTGAAGTGTTCTCCTTGACTTTTTAATTCCTATTCAGCAAATACAAAGAGAACAAGAAGAGTCATAAAATACAAAGATGAAAAATGTATCTAGAAAGTGCTGTTAAAAACATCAATTAGGCAATAAAATATTTTCAGCATAGCCCTTCGGGCAGCATCTGTGAATGCGTTTGTGTCCTGCAGCTGGAAAAACATCGGTTCCTGAAGCCTCTGCAGCAGGAAAGCCACTGAATAAATAATTATTTCTGTTCCACAGAAGTGTTAAACGGCAATTCATTTGAAAGTCTGACTTGCATGCATGAGTGAGAAACAAGACCTTCAGAGCCCGTCCCAAGGGTTTATTGAATCATGTGGAACTCTTCGCATTCTGACAGGATAATGAGGGTATATCCCGGTTTCCTGAAGGAAACAATCCACTCAAACCCTTCAAGGTGAGTGAAGCCAGGGCCAGCGAGGAAATCCGCCGGCAGCCGGGGAAGGAACGAGTTAAATGGAGCCAGCGGGGGGCGCGGCCGCCCCTCCCCTGGGCAGGCCGGCGGCAACATGGCCGCGCTGGCCCCGGCCTTGGCGGCGGTGGCCGGGCGGCTCCAGGTAAAAGCTGCCGGCATCCCGGCCCGGTGGGGCCGCGGCTCCCGGGGGAGCCCCGGGCTGCGCGGGTGTGGGCTGGCTCCGGGACCCGGCCCCCGTGACAGCCCTTCCTTGTGGCGGACTTGGTGTTTCTCTGTTGAAAGGTGCATTCGTGTGTGCGGGCGTGTCACTCCTCACCCCAGTTTCATGCCCGTGCCGCTTAAAATTATTTGAATCGCACCAGTAGGAAACTGAACTCTGCACTGTGGTGTTGTCTGCTTGAAAGTAACCAAAGAGCATTTAAAAAAAAAAAAAAAAAGAAGAAAGAAAAAGGGTTGTAAATAACGGTTGGTTTTGTTATCTACAGAATGAGAGCTGTTCCAGTACTGCAGGTGCTGGCCGACAGTTTCAGAGCTGGAAGACCAAAGCTGAACGAGCTAAGAAAGTTGAATTCATAAGAACTGCAGAAAAGCTAAAAACTCAGTAAGTTAAACACTTTATCAAAAGTATATTTTCATTCTGTTCTGAAGGTAACATTATTAACTCGAAGTTCAAAGTAAGGATATGTGGTAATGAAATCTTTCCTTAGGCTATTGTGGTTGTTACAGTAGCTCAGGACAGGCTGGTAAGGTCCAAAATGCCCCGTTGTTTGAATTACCATTTGGACTTAGGTCAGTCATGTATTAAGAATTTAGTAAGAGTCGCTGCTCTCAGGTGCACAGAAAGTGAAGTGTGTGTGGCACAACTGAGTTCTCAGTCTTCCTACTTAGCTGTGCTTACCCTCTAAGGATCTAAAGCCCTTAAGACAGACCAACAAAAGAGGAACTGCTGCAACAGAAGATTGAAAGGCTTCATCTAGAATATCTAGGCCACTGTTTTGAAAACAAGGGTACAAGACTGCTCAGATACGTAAGTGATTTAAATCTGCTTCCCCACATCTTGACCAAGTGCTGATAACAACTACACTGGCAGCTGAAAGAACAGGGAATTTCCTTCCCGAACAGATGAGCTTTATGGGGAATAGCTAATGTAGCCATCTGACTGAAGGAGAGCTTTGTGAAACCTGATTGAACAGAGCACTTAAGTCTCACATCAGTGTTTTACACTGTGTGACTGAATCGAATTCACCTTGATTACCCTGGATCCTGGGTTACAGCTCAAAATTTGACTGCTGGGTAATGTAAATGTTCCCAAGCCACTCAAAATGAGGCATGCTATTTAACTGTGGCTCTGCGTCCCTCTGAAGGGTCTGTGCTGGGGCTCCATCTAGGTGTGCCACTTCATTAATACAGCCTGTCTGCCTGAACTTTTGAGGGAAAACTCTCACAAGGCTCCCAGAGAGAAAGCATTCACATAAAATTTCAGTGTGTAAACCACTGCGTGCCACTGAGGTGATTTCCTTGTTAATTTCTTGTTAAAGTTCTTGAGTTACTGTGGTGTGTAATCTTCTAGCTGCAGAAATATTTTCTTTGAAAACAGTTTTAGAACAAACCAGGGATTTGTATAAAATCTAAGGCCTGTTAACACAGATTACTCACTAACCTTGGAAAATCTTGGGGCTTTTCTGAGTGTTTGTGCCTTACTCAGTGTGGCACCCTTTCTTCCTAGGCTTGCAAATATAGAAAAAGGCAAAACTGGACACCTTTATACTAGGAGGAGTGATTTCAGGGTAGAATACAGATTACTAGAGGATCTGGAACACAGCATGACTGTCAGCAGGAAAATGGAAAGTAAGTGAGGTTTTATTTGGGCTTGTTTGCTTTTTCCCCTTTAATATACTGTTGTTTTTGTAAATGGTTTAAAAATTAGTAGTAGAGATTGATGAGTTCAGGTGGAAGATAGATACTGATGTGGTATTTCACCATGTGTTTATAAACACACAATTCATTGCAAAATTCAGAAGCATAAACATTTTGGGCCTCATAAGTTATTAACTGTGTTCTTTTAATCCTCAATATAAAACCACTGTGGTGGAAAGATACTGTTCAAGAAACTTTGTGTGTATATTGCAATGTTGTGTGTATAGTGCAAAACCTAATGTAGTCTACTAAGGTACAGTAAAAATATTCTTACCTCAGTATTCACGCACTGATTGTTGCCTTTAAATATCCTCTTAAACTGTTCTGTGTTTGCATTTCTTGAGTTTTTGGGCAATGAATATTCCTAGCTCAAATAGTGCTGTGAGATGGTACACAGTGTCCTAAGAGTATCTATTCCAGTTACAGACTATAATATAGTTCAAGAAACAAAGTTACTCCCTTTACTCACAGAACTTGAATTCTTCCAACAATAATCACATAAATCATGCTGTGCCGTCTGATACAGATCAAAGTAAGTTGAAGAAAGAATAAAAACAATTGAAAGTATACTTTTTTTACAAATTTGCACATGTTCTGATATGCACCTTTTATTTAAGGAATCTTAGAATATCCTTTACATCTTGCAGTCCTTAAGAAATGTAAATTTTTGAGGAATGATCAAGCTAATAAGTTAGAATTTTTTCCATGAGTAAGAAGAGAGCACAGCATATGGATGAAAATGATGCTATGAGATAATAAAGAGGACGGTGATGAGAGCACTACATGTCAGATGTGAAGGAATATATCCTAAAAGATACAAAAGTCTACAAACCTCCACCGAATTCCCATTTACTATGTTGAGATCTTTCAGCCTGATCTGTGTGCTTTAAGATTTTCTGTGGTCTCAGCAGGAACTTGTACTTTCCTCAGTCCAAATCTTTTAGGATAGAAGATACAGCTCCTTATATCTAAGATCTAGCCAGAACTTCATCCTCTTCAGCAGTGTATTTATGGACTCAGGAGGAGCCAAGTGGTAACCATGTAAATAAGTGCACACATACTTGGAGCACATGATAACATTGATTCTTCACTATTTAACACAACAAATAAATGAATCTTGTTGAAGTAGTACATTCATATACACTTTCAAAGTTTGCTTTCTCTCCATAAATGGGTGTTTTGAAGCCTAGGTCCAAGTCTGCCTCAAAACTCTAGAAGCATAGACGATATTTTCAAAGCTCCCATTTAGAAATGGGAGCTTTGAAAATTTAAAAAATTTTAAAATCTGCTGATGCTGTGTAGGGAGCTAACATGGGCCACGTGGTCAGCTACATGCAATTACCAGTTAAAATACTTAGTATTAGGGCAGTTTCTTATCATCAAACAGAATTTGTGTCCCTGCTTAGATCAAACCCCTGGTTTATTTTGGACACTTCATTGCTCTTGTTCCTTTACTGAACTTAATGCACAAAGAAACTGTTAGAACTATCAGCACTTTTGTTTAACAGAAGCTAAAATCCTGCAGCAGCTATCAAAAATACAAAACAACGTGAAGAGACTTCAGCAGCAATTAAAAGACGTGAAGCCTACACCAGAGTGTAAGTCATGGCACCAGATTTAAAAACATTTTCCTCCATAGATGGTTTTCTTGCGTAGTTGTCTTTCTCCTGCAGACTTGGGACACTCCTCTAG
Organism: Acrocephalus scirpaceus scirpaceus; assembly: GCA_910950805.1. NCBI lineage: Eukaryota > Metazoa > Chordata > Aves > Passeriformes > Sylviidae > Acrocephalus > Acrocephalus scirpaceus. Next base: position 50,064,693 of record OU383776.1, read on the forward strand.
TCTTTATGATTTTGCAGAAATCTGGAAAGGGAAGCCTAAGAAATGGTGAAAGATCATGGAGTTCTTTGTGGAAACAGAAACTTACTTTGTCTTACAAGTGGTGTGTGTTGGTTCCTTGAGGCTGCTGAAAGTCAGATTTCCTATCTGTAACATTTGCCTTACACAAAATAAACTGTGTATTCTACTACCATGTAACTCCCTTTGATCTGGTAAGAGGTCACAGAGTAGGTTCTACAGGGAACTCATTTCTAGCCACCACATGATTTGAAATGTAAATTGGAATATTCTACAGAAAATGCTACAGCAGTTTGTTCAGTTTGGATGTTTGAAAACCTTTGGAAAGTAGGCTCTGAAAGAACCATCCTCATGTGGTACCTACTACCTTTTGTGGAGCTCAGGTTGAGGGCCTCCTACTAGCTGAGGGCTTTCTGATGCTAGCTAAAATGCATCCCATTTCATTTATTCAGTGTTTTATCCATTAAAAATCGTTATCTTCTTACACTGTTAGTCAAGATACTAAGAACTAACAAGGCATGAAAGCTGAAAAATGAGGTTTCGTTGATATAACTTTACCAAACTACAGGTTAGTTAAATGGTGCATTCGGTGTGTCCATAGAGATGTTGCACTGATTTAGAAGAGATTTTAGTCTAATAATATATAATCTAATGGATGGATTTTCTTCCACTGCAAAATATATCTTCTGTGGACAGGTGTAGTACTGCCTTAAGTCAGGACTACAGCATACTGACAGTACAGGACAAAGTCTTACTCTGATGTTTCTTTCTCAGCTTTGTAAAAGTAGTGGCCTGCAGGTTAAATAGGATTGCTGTAGTCCAGTATAAACCAGAATTGAGTGTCCTTAAGTCACTAACTGCATTGCTATAAAAAACAAAAGTGAAACTCCAGGATCAGTCTGTCTTATTTTGGGAATCAGTTGAAGGTTAGTCAAGGTGAGACTTCTTTAAGGGAAATAAACATTTATACTAATCCAATTAGCTAAGTCCCTTCATAAACACACCTTTTGAATAAATAAAAGTTTGTCTTTTAAGGCTGCTTGAGATGGAAATGCACGCATTTTTGTACACAGAAATATGTGTCCTGAAAGTCTCCATAAGTCCTGCATTTCTGGATAGTGCTGATAAAGACTGTAGACTTCTTAAGTTACATAATTTTTTTCTTCTTTTCCTTTTTTAGTTGTTGACAAGATCAAGGAAATGATGGAAGAAATTGAAAATGCAATCAATGCTTTTAAAGAGGAACAGAGGCAAATGTATGCTTATATGTGCTTCAGCTACTAGAAAAAGGGTTTTCATAAGACACAATGAAAACTTTGCATTAATCTAGCAAACTGCTCTTATGATTTACTCTTCTGGTAGTGATTCCTTTGGTATGTAAATCAAAGCACAAGCTACCAGCATTAGAATCTTGTTAAACTGGCTTTTAGAGAGGGTGTTTATATAGCTATTGCAGCATTCCATTGTCATAACGATTTGCCTATGAATAGGCTTTTTAGAGAGGCTGGAAATTGTGGGGGTTTTGTTGTTATGTTGTCTAATTGGGTTTGGGAGGTTTCTTTTTCTCTCTACTGGTGTCAGGAGGAGATTGAGTTAATTGTATGCATGCCATAAATGTGTTCCTTCAGTAAGAGGGTAACTTAATTCTCACTGTGTAGGGCTTTATTATCGGATCATTACAACTGTGCTGTTACCACTTCAGTTCTTAATCTTTGAAGAATAGCTCTTGTGTGGCATTGAACAATTCTAAAATTCATTTTTGGTGAATGGACAATGAATACTAGATTTTTTTTCCTATGTTTCAGTGTTTGTCTCTTTTCAGATATCAACAGCTTTTGAAAGAGGAAAAAGCTGTCATTAATGAGCTTAGTCTCTTCGAAAGAAAAGTGGAACTGTGGGCATTAGGGAGTTCAACGGCAGAAAAAGTTTGGAAATTACCATCAGCCAGGATCACAGTTGATAGAACACTGGAAAATCATCTACCTGAAGAAGTAGTAGAGTTTGAAAGATTTCTTCAGCGAACAGGGGGGCGGCAAGGAGGCTGGGATGATTATGATCATCAAAATTTTCTGAAAATATGGACAAAATATAGAGGAAGGCTGTCTTACATGGATGAAGCCCTTGAGTATCTCAGCGGAAGAACAAAAGAAGATATAGAACAGCATGATAAGTGGTATCAAGAATATGTAATTTTACATGAAAGAAAGAAAGAGGTAAAATAACCCCTCTAAGGCTTTTGAAAATTTCAGAAAATGTACTTATTTTTGAAATGCATACTGTCTTGTTTTTGTATCTGCCTCTCTGGTAGTAGTGCTAGGTAGATTTCTTTTACAGTTGATGGTATATAACTGAGGTCTTTAGCACCCCCAAACTGTCCAAGTATTTTTTTAAATAAATAATTACAAATAAGCAAAGCCCTAACAGCATAGAGAAGTGGGCTGTGTATTGCCAAAGTATATTATAAATGCTTTTGAACTCAATGATCTAGCAAGTTAGGTGCCAAGCCCAGAGCAGTTAGTGATCCTGTCTTCCTGTTACATTTGTTTCTAAGGAAGCCTGTCCCACTGTATAAGCAATACACTTAAGACAGACTGATATGCAGGATTAGGATTCCATCAAGAACTATCCAAGTAAAAAAAGATACTGACATAAGAGCTATTATAAAACAGTGGGTTAATTGGGAAAAAAAGTAAGAATTGAAATAAGTTTACTAAATAAGTAACTGAAATAAGTTTATTAATAAAGCATATAATATCAACATTCATAACTACCCGAAGTAATTATTATTGCTATAACTGAAACAGTTTTAGCAGACATCTATTAAACCTGCTTGTGTGATCTATAAAATAGGGAAAAAATAGAGAAAACACATATAGGTGCTTTTTGGCTTTAAGTTTTTCCTTCAGTAGACTTTTAATTCCTATGTGCATTTTGTGTCCTTGGAAAAAATGTCTTCATCAGACTGAATCAATGTGAATATGTAAAATTTTCATGAAAACCTTGGATTTTTTTTTCCTATGGTCTCTTGCAGTCAATTAAAAAGTGGAAAGAAAGGCAGCAGCAAGAAGAAGAAAGAAACTTGAAGGAGAAAGAGAAATCAGAGAAAATACTCAAGGAAAGATGGCTACAGTGTGAAGAAGCTCAGAAGCAAAAAGCGGAAGAAAGAAAAAGAAAACAAGCTGCAGTTGAAGTCTGTAAGGAACAGAAAGCAGTAGCATTTGCAATAAATCAAGCATCACAACTAAAACTAGAAGAGAAAAAGCAACAAAAAGAGCGCCAAAGCCATGTGAAGTTACTGTTAGAAAGGAATACTTTGCAAAAAAAAGTAAAGGAGGAACTTGAAAGCCCTGAAAATGAGAAGAGAGAGGAAACTGAAAAGGAGGGAAGGAAGAAAATTGGTGCAGAAAAAATTTTTAAATTTCAAGAGCATGTACGTAATTTCATCTCCATTTTTGCATGTCATTTTTTAAAATTTGATACATCCCCCTACAATATAATCAGTTAAATAGGTTTTAAAATCCAAGCATCATTCATCTAAATCCATTATTGATTCATTACAAATAACCTATTGCAGACAAATAGTATGATACTTGATTTTAGACAAAGATGCTCCTTTTCTTCAGTATCTAAATTCTACAGGATTACTCAAGCTCATATTTCTTTACCCATATAGAAGTGGTTTTATTTCTTCAGTAAATAATTTATTTGGGAAAAACTATTTGGTCTATGCTGCCTAAGAAGACGTCAGAGGACCTGAGTGTTGTATTCAGATGGGAGGCAGAAAGAGTTGTTTGAATATCCTGTGGGTTTCAGTACCTATTAGACAAAGTCAGATCCGATATCAATGTAAATGCTGGAGAAATTGATATTATTGTCAGCGTTCACACTAAAGTTTTATGAACAGAATTTAAACTACTACTTTTTTTTTTCCAAGCCATGTAACTGTAATTTGTTTGTGCAGGACAAAGCTATAGCAGGTAGCTGCCTGAAACCTTATGCTTTACTATTACAATAATTTCAGAACAAAAACCAACCAAAAAAACCAAAAACAAGCTATGAAAATGCTGCATGTATATTTTTATATCATTTGTTTTACTTCAAAAGAAAAGTTTGCTTTTCCACTCATTATGTTTCAGGATCTACGTAAACTGGAGCTAAGAGTTTTACAGAAACATGCTAAAGAGGTAGAGAAACAAGAAAAAGAAAAAAGAATGGCAAAGTTAAGAGAGAAGGTAACTTTTTGTTTAACCAGAGATGTGTTCAGCCTAGTGGTTTAAGCAGATTTTTTTTTCATTTCTCTAAAAAGCAATTGTTTTAATTATCTAAATGGTTGATAAAGAAAACAAAAAGTCATGCCTGTTATCAGTAGACAAAATTGCAGCAGGCAGAGTTGTTCCTGTGTTTAAAAAAACGGGGGAAAAATCTCTAGAATTTATGTGTATCATGGCAGTATTTCACTGGATAAGGCCTACAGGTCATAAAAGTAAGCTGCAATATGGGTGGTAGCTTTCATTTTTTCAAATAGTCTACCATTGTTTAAGTAAGTAGGCTGTCTCCCAGAAGCATTTTGCATACACTGGGTTTTACAAGAATTTAACCTTTTAAATTATTAAAATTTAATGACAGCAAGTGGTCTTATTGTCTTCTGTGGTGAAGATGAGCATCATGGAACTCCTTCTGTGAAGAACGGAAAAGACTAATTATTTTTGGTTGTTTGTTTCACTGTGAGGTCGAAATTCGGGTCACCAGAGACCCATCCAGGTCGAACAGACCTTCCAAGCGCTGGGAGGAGTGCAGGCAAGAGATGGCACCACGAGCTGCAGAACCGCTATTGCGCATTTCTCAGAGGTGAGGACGGGGGGCCCATGGACGTGCAGTCTGACACAGGTGCACTTTTATGCTTTATGCCTTTTTTGCTTAGTTGTCAGAGCTGTCCCAGCCTGGAGAGGAGGGTCGTAGCTTCGCGCCAGCCTGTCCCTGTCGCAAGACGAAGCAGCAGCCAGCACTTCCCGGGAGCCGGCACAGAGCTGGCTTGACCCACGGCGTGTATTTTGGGAGTGTCGGGTTTGACGCGCCGGCTATCAGACCGACCGGCCGTCACGTTCCTTGGCATTAAAAGCGCGTTTTCCCCGCAGCTGGTTGTGGCGGACCCTTAGGCCGCGGAGTCCCCACCCTATCCCCAGCCGCAGTGAACTGAGACGCCCCTTTCCTTTCCCCTTCCCTTTCCTTTCCCCTTCCGTTTCCCCGCCCCGGGGCGGGCTCCGCGGGTGACGCGATCCGGGCGCGCCGGGCGCAGGCAGCAGCGGCAAGATGGAGATGGCGGCGGCGGCGGCGCCGTGCCCGGGGGAGCCGGAGCGGCTGGACTTCCTGCGGGAGCGGCACGTGCGCTTCTTCCAGCGGTGCCTCCAGATCCTGCCCGAGCGCTACTCGTCCCTGGAGACCAGCAGGTAGCAGCGGGCCGGGCTCCTCCGGGCGGGACGGGCGCCGCCGTGTCCGCCCGGCGACCCCCGGCCGTCCCGGGCCCGGCCGCGCTCCTCTCCCGTCGGGCCGTCGCGGTGACGGGAAGCCCCTCCCGGAGCGCGGCCGCCTCCGGGGGCAGGGAGCACCGCGCCGCGGCCAGAAGGAAAAACATCCCTATAAATCTGTCCACCAACAGACCGCTCCCAAAAAATATACGTTAATGTAGAGGTGTAGTCACTGTTCGCGTTAGCTGCTTGACATCCACGAGGGAAGACTTGTTGATCCTTCTAATCTGTTTTAAATCCAGTGCTTCACTCTCCTAATCTGTCCTGGAAGCCATTTTAAAATAAATCACTTAAGCTTCATTTCCGCACGCAGAAGACTCTTCTTCCGTGTAACAAATACTTTTAAGTCTTCGTTACCTAGTATAAAAGAGAAAATGCTCGTGAAGTGTGTTCCTCACTTTGAATTGGAGGAACATTTGTTCCTCTAATGGCTTCAAAATGTACTTATTTGATATTCTTCAAGTCTTCACTTAAGATAGTTAAGTGAAGGTGTAAGAATACCAGTAATGTGATTATCAAGCTGCAGTTGGTAAAATGCTGGGGACATGTAGATGGTGTTATAACCTAAAATAGTAAGATTCTTTCCACTTTGTAATGTCCAGGAAGTCATCCTGTGAGGAATGCTCCATGGCTTTGATCAGGTCATTGTGCTTTATTTCAGTTGAGAGCGCAAACACCTGGCATAAACATGTAAAGACTAGAACAGATAGTGATGAGCTGTGTGTGAAATAACACAACTTTATATTGAAAAGTTAGAAATGGAACTAGTGGAGAGGGGCCAGCAGAGGGCTTTGAAGATGGTTAAGGGACTGAAACATCTGTCCTGTGAGGAAAGGCTGGGCAAGCTGGGCCTGTTCAGCCTCAAGAAAAGATGACCGAAGAGAGGGTCTTATCAATGCATTCAAGTATGTTAAAGGGTAAGTGGTGAGAGGATGGGGCTAGACACTTAAAGTGGTCCCTGTGACAGGGCCAAGGGCAGCAGATAGAAACACAGGAAGGTCCATCTCAATATGAGAAAACACTTCCTCACATTGGGGGTGACTGATCACTGAAACAGACTGCCCAGAGAGGTTGTGGAGTTTTCTTCCCTGGAGATATTCAAAACCTGCCTGGACACAATCCTGTAGAAACTGCTCTGGATAAACCTGCATTAGGAGAAGGAGGTTGTAATAGATGATCTTCAGAGGTCCTTTCCAAACCTAGCTGTTCTGTAATTTTGTGATATTTTGATTGCAGAGATGTAAATCATTTATTCATTAAAAATTAGCTGCTGTTTCAGTCTACTTTCTCATTTATTTTAGGTGACTGCAAGGAGAAGTATAGGCATCCTATGCTCAACTGTGTACAGGCCTTAAAATTACCACAGCATGCAGATGTACTAGAGCCATAAGACAAACAGCTAACCTTAGCCCCACTGACACTTGAAAACAGCTAAAGAAATGGGATGTCTTCAGTCTAGAGAGGGAACGATCTAATCACAGTCATCCATTGGTAGGAAACTACTTACAAAGAATGATGCAGGTGTACTGTTCGCAAGGACCATGGTGACAGGCCAGGAGGCTGTGGGAATGACGTACTATGGGGAGAACTGTGTGGCTGTAGGAAAAATGTCCTTCACTGTTAGAGGAGTTAGCCATGAAAAGCTTGCCCATTGAAGTGATGGAGTCACCTTTGAGGATGTGGCATCTCAGCTCCTGGGTCATCTCTTCTGAGGCCCTGTGTTCTTCAAAAGTGGGACGAGTGATGTTCAGAGGCCTTTGACAATGTAGACATTTTCTGCAGGGGTGCACACCTGTCTGTTGACAAATTCTAAGAAGGGGAGTGAACCATAAATGAATTGTCTCCAGTTTGACTTCAAGGGTATTAAGTTTCCCTTTTTGCCATGTTCAAGGTCACCAAGTTCAGCAAACCTTCAGGAAACCTCTGGAGCTGATACAGCTGCAGAAAGAAATCCTGTTACCCTTTTGTTGGAATTGGAGTGGTTCCATTTTGACTTAGACAGGGAAACTCAACTAAATTTAAGGGAGATTTGTTAAATAAATAAATAATGCTAATTTGTCAGATGGGTTTTTTTCACTGCAGTAGAAAACTCTGTTCTTACCAGACAAGGGTGGTAGAGAGTGAAATTTTCCTCACTGTGCTGGTGCATTCCAACTTAAGCTGTAGGTTGTCAAACAGTAATGGAGAATAAAGAAATTCCATTTCATGTTCTCTCCTCAGCTTCTTGCCTCAAAACCTTTGTAATTATTTTCGTCTGTACTTAAATGTAACAGTAGTTGCATCAAGAGTAGTTTTTAAGCATCTTGACTGATAGTGTTTCATACACACTGATTTTCAGTGCTGTGAGGTTTTGCAGGAGAATGCCACTTTCCAGGTCTCTGAAGTCTTTAAGATTCTGATACTTCATGGTGCTCTTTGTAGCACACTTAATCATTTTCTCAAATACGTCACTTCAAATGCTTTCTGAATTCTGTGGGACTGTAGTCTTTGTCCTTGCTTGAAGACAAAGGTATCTGAATCTGCCATGAGAGGTGTCCTGTTGACTGACCTCTGTGAAAATGGCTGTAGATAAAGTTTTTACACTTCTTGGCATGTGGCTGTCACCTGAGGTACTGCTAAGAGTTGTTTTGCTAGGACATATGTCTGTTAATTTTCTGTGAGGGAGGATAGCATATGGAGTAAAGATGCAGTACCTAAGCAGCTGTAGTGCAACCTGTGTGTGACCAGTGGTGCCAGACACTCTTTCCCACCATAAATAAATTCCATTACACTACAGGCTGTTCTTTAGTAGTGCTGGAGACAGACAGACAAATCTGAATAAGTGAACTGAACCCTAACTATATGTAAAACCACTTTTAAAATTCATATAGCTGACATATGCATTTTTAACTGTAGATATCTTGTCTGTTGTATGTATAGCCTTGTGGTTTTCGACCTGCTTTGCAGCAGTTTCTAGTGCTGATGTTGGCATATTGTTTGTGCCTCATTGGAAGTAATTTAGTTGGGTAAAATAGAGTGAAAATGTCTTTTTAATAGTTCTAGTAAAAGATTGCCAGTGTTTGTGAAAATCAGAATGCACAGGCAGTGTTTCAAAGACATAGTTTATTGTAGCTGAACAGTAAATTCCATGGGGTTTTTTAATTAAAGTGATGATTTTTTTTAATTAGTTATTTATTATCCAGGATCAATGATAAAAGTTGATATAAGCCTTGAAGTGTTAATTTTGCATTTCGAAAGACAGTTTCTTAGTCATCAGAAGGGTTAAAATTTACTCTTGTTCTACATAGAAATACTTCTGTGTGCAGCATACCTTTTTTTGGCTCTCTCTACTCAAAAAAAATGATTTGAAATGGTAACAGTAAAGATACATATTTTACCAGTCCACTGTTAGGAATGTCACCCTAGGAGGTTGTGCCACTGTATTGAGATTAGCATCTGCTGTATTGTCATTTGGCTGCTGTGTTTTAATTAGAATAATTCATTTGGATGTGTGCTTTGGGCTGACTCAAATCACCATTTTTTCTGTGGTCTTACTGTTTATGGTTCTGATGCAGAACCTCAGGCAGAAATTAAGTGGCTATGGAGGCTCCTATCCACACTTGTCTCTTCAGACACCTACTACTGGTGGCCAAGATGGCTCACCAGTTCATGAGGTAAAAATGAACTACAACTTAATCTCGTAAGGAAAGTTGGTATTTACTGTTGGTTTTCCTTGGCATGCTCAGTTGTAGTTTCTACATGTGTAGCAGTTGTTTCACAAGCCATCATCTAATCTGGTGTAAGGAGTACAAGAATTTCAAGAAGGATCAGCAGACAAGTGTGGGTGGCAAAGTATACATTCAGCTAATTTTAGTCTGACTCAGAACATCCAAGGTACCATTACATGAGCATTTTCTCTCATAGCGATTTCTCCCAAGTTCCTAACCCAGTGCTGTTGCTTTGGTGCTCTGTCAGAGTGAGTCATGCACTGTCAGAGAGCCATGCCATGGGTGGCTGCAATGGGTTGAGTTAAACCCAGCAAAGGAAGTGTTAGTTAGCCGGTATGATAGCAGCCATTCATGGAAGGAAGCAAGTTGTAGAAAGAAAGAACATTCAGCATGCTAGCTACTCCACTGTTCTGTTGGATACTTGAATGTTTCATGCTAAGGCAGTCATCTAGGCTTCTTTACACCCAAGGACCAGAAATAAGTACCTCTAGACGTTAATTCATCCTAGATGCCTGTTCATGTGTTGTTTGCTTACAAGGTAGGCTTTGCTGTTTGACATCTAAGCTTCTGAAATTGGGTTTGGGACACAATGAGAAGTAGCTTAAGGGTTAAGGGTTACCTTGCATATGCACCTAATACATGTTTAGGGGATTGTTCATGTAAGAATTTTTCACAGAGAACTAGTGCTCCATATGTTAATACCATAACCTAGTTTACTTTGTAGTGGGTTGTTTTGTTGGGCTTTTCTTTCAGGTGAACAGGCCCTTAGGTAAATTTTTAATTGACATATCATTATTATATAAAAGGAGGGGCAGCTTATATGAAAAATCTTGTTGAGGCAGAGAAATATTTTTAGTACAAAGTACATTATTTTGTCCTGTAGATGACTTTCATGTATTCTAAGCTAGGCTCTGTGTTGCACCACTGTCAAAGGCTGAAAATTCATAGATGTATCTGTTGCTGCAAACATTTGTTAATTTCCCCATGATATTTATGGTGGGAAGTGTAAGTCTTATCTTTTTCTTTTAGGTTGACAATTGCATTTTTCGCACTCTCTGGTCTGGATATGTTGGATTCCTTAGATGTGGTGAACAAAGATGATATAATAGAATGGATTTATTCCCTGCAGGTCCTTCCCACAGAAGACAGTGAGTGAGTTTTTAGTTTTTTTATTGATATTAATATTTTTACTTTTGCTTTTTACTTGGGGAATAGTGGATGGCTCTTGTTTTTATAAAATACAAGGTTGACCTTCCTAAAGTGCAGACCTGATAATTTCAGGTAGTGATCTTGAGTAAATCTTGGATGTAAATCCCTCACAAGTAATAAAGCTAGAAAAAAGCAGGAATTAATTTGAAGATAAGCCAGTATAAAATAGTATAATAAAGCTGCACTTTTAGGCATTTCAGAGGAATGCTTCACCTGGTTCTAAAAGAAATGCATATGTTGTAAAAGTATTATAAGTCTAATAGTGATTATATTGACTTCCACTCTAATGCCAGGAGCTATGATCACAGTTGTGGTTACTTACAACAGCTTTTGGAGAGTTGGAGGTGTAAGAGTAAGAAGCAAAAAGGATAAACACAGTCCTGGTTGAATCCCAGCTGTCCTCACATTGGAAGGTGCATAGCAGAAAAGCTGGCGAGTAACTCACAGGAAATATCTCTTTCCTGATTGATTTGACAGAAGTTAGGCAGGTGCTGTTCCTGTGGGCTAGTTGGTGTTGGCAGTTTTTTCTGTGGCAGCCCAGGTGAATGAATGGCTGGTAGCACTAGAAGGGGTGGGAAGGAGGAGGGGAGACGTGGGTGAGGCACTGCTGCTCTATGACAGAAAGTGCTGACATGTTAAGTGCTGGTGTGGGCATAGCTCCAGGCTGGTGGTCTCTAAAGAAAAGGCAATTCCATTAGCCTGTCTGTAAAATCATGAACACATACTTTGGATGGATGTAGAAAGAAAATTGTGTGTTTCCTTGTATTATCTATTCTAGTTGTGTACAACAAATTAGATCTCAAATCAGTTTTATGAAGAAGCCAGGACTGCTGATGCTCTATTTTTACAGTAATAAAAAAAAAATCCTTTTTCTTACTTTGGAGATTTAGAAACCATCAGATCTACCACAGGAACTAGTTCTGATAGATTTCTTTTTTTTCTTGTATTGTATTCCAGGATTGATTCTTGAAAATTAGGAGTTTGGATTACATAAATATTCCTACAAAGTTTTTTAATGATTAGAAGGTTCCTGCACCTTACTGTTAAGAAATCTTTTCACGGTGTACATGCTTTGTTTCTAGAAGTTGCTCACTTTTTGACTTCTATCCCAGTCTTCAAGACTTAATTCCAAAAGAACAGGGAAGTTTGCAAGAAGAGAGATTAGAACAGAAACTTCTGTTTGTTTGTTTATCTTTGACAGTATGCAGTAATTCTCTGGGGTTTCTACCTGGCTGGTGTTTAGAATATTGCCTTTGTCTGGAGCCTCCTAGGGAGGGCAGTAAAAATCCCAGCATGCAGATGTGGAGGCTGACAGTTTAGCAGAGATGTGCTCCTTCTTTTTCTAGCTATCATCCCCTCATAAAACTCAGAGGAGTTTTGGGGAGGGCACTTTTGGCAGCACACTCCGTGCTTTCCAAATAATAAATATCTGCTTTTCACTGGAAGAACAAGCTTCCCTTCAGTCCTGTATTTTTGTATCATACTGTAATAACTCTTGTTCTTCTTAGCTTTTGGTAATAATGCTCTTATCTGGTCACTTGATCACTAAAACTTCAGTGTTTGCTTTTCATTTTTGCTTTTTCTGTTGGGCAATAGAAAGTGCAAAATGTAAATGATGCTGAAAGCAGCAGGTCGGGTATTGAATGACTAAATATGAGGAAGGAAACACCTACACTCCGGTAATGTCTACTTTCAGTAAAATGTATTGGCTCTCTGTTTCTTAATCTTGGGTGGGTGCAATGCTTGTTAATTGGCAGCCTCCCAGCAGCAGAGCTCCTACTCCCTCTTTCAGTCTCTTTGAAGAAGTAAATAAACTGTGGTAGGCTACAGTGCTACAGTTTTTGGTTTCAGAGGAGATTCCCAGCTTGATGGATTGGAATCTATCCAGGTTAAAAAAACGTCAAAACCAAGAAAGCACAACATTTTACTTTTAAAGAAACATGCTATTGCAGCATTTTTTAATGCATTCTGATAAATCTCTTTTCCGTGGAATATTGTTTTTTAAAATTAAAATACTGTTTTATAATGATGAATTCCACTAATCTAAAGTAACTGCATTGTATTAAATAAAAGTCTTCACTAAGTTTGGCTCTGGGACTAAAAACCAATTTAAAAGCTACATTTTAAATGGGAATATCTTTTTACAGAATTTTGGGGTTTGTTCTTGATTGCATCAGTGGTTGAATTTCTAAAATTTGGTATCAGTCAAAAAGATAATTCCTGTAATTCTTATTATAAAAATAAATTTCTCTCCTTTTCACATTTGTCCCTCCAAAGGTTCCTTTATGCACAGCACTTAACTTGACTTTATTTTAATCATTTTTTCAAGATGGTAAATTCAAATTGTTTTGAGAACTACTGCTACCTCAGTCTTTTTTCCGGTGAATGGGAGACAGAGCAGTTGGTGCTCTGCAGACTTAGTATCTGTTTATTTTTATCAATAACTGTTATAGTAGGTGTACTGGCTGGGCTAGAATTTTTTTTTTCATAGTAGCCTCTAATCTGCTGTGTTTTCAGGCTGGTAGTAAAATAATGTTTTAGTCTTTCAGCTATTGCTGAGCAGTGCCAGTCAAGGCTGGCTCTTTCTGCCTCCTCTGCATTCCTTTTCCCATGGCAGATACAGCAGGGGACACAGCCAGGACAGCTAACACAGGCTGACCTCAGGAGTGACTGGAGGGACACTCCACACCAACTGACATCATTTTCAGCTATAAAAGCTTGGGAAAAGAAAGAGAAAGGGAACAATATTTGTGGTTCTGTCATTCGTCTTCCTGAGTAACCCTTACACTTGCTGAGGCCCTGCTTTCTAGGAAGTGGCTATACACCTGCCTGGCTGATGGGAAGTAGTAAATTAATTTCTACTCTGCTTTGTTGAGTGCCCACAACTTCTGCTTCTCCTGTCAAACTGTTTCTTTCTCACTCTGTGAGTCTTCTCTTCATCTCTCTGTTTTCTTGCCTCAGCTACTGGTTGGAGTCAACCCACCACAGCAGAGTGTTACAGAACCTACCAAAAAATTCAGGATTTGGTGGCTTAGAGCACTTTTTAGATAAAGTATCTCAATACTCTATGATAGTTTTAAGTGACATGTTTGTATTTTCTGATATGTAATGTATGTGATGGCTAATGGTAGCCTCACTTCAAAGGTTTGTAGCCTTTGAAATTTTACGTGAAACTAAAGCTCACTAATGCTTAAGTGGTGAGATCTTGACCTACTGAGTAAGAAAGCAAACATACTTTGTTAGCCTAATCAAAAGGCACTTAAGGAAGCTGAAGATAGGGGTCTGTCAGGGTAGACTGTATTCTTCTGTGGGTTTATTGTAGCTGTGATTCAAACAAGTAATGTTCTTTAGGTACTATAATTTTAGCTCAAGTCTTTCAAAGACTCGCTCAATACCAGTTTTAATTTGGAGGGACTAGCATGTTACATGTGCAAACTGACCCTCACACTGAAAAACATTCTTAGCTGGATGCTTCCACTTACTGGTGCCTTCTGCTTGTTTGAAGGGCCTCTATCTTCTATAACTCATGCTAAATAGTTTGGCTTTATCTTGCATTGGCCATTGTTACCTCTCCTTCCCTTTTTCTGTCAAAGTCTAAATTTAAGTTTGTATTAATGATTCTTTCTTCTTATGTGACAGTACTGAAAAAAAAAAGATATAAACTGACATTGACTTTTTTTGAAATCATTGGTACATATGAGCTTTCTGATCATGAGTTTCTTGAGAAAAATACAAATGTTCCTCCAGCATAACTTTCTTTTATGGCTACATTTCAAGTATTTTTCTGGTTATGTAATCCATTTTAGAGAATGCAACTTTGCATTTAGTGATACCCTCTAGTGTTTTGATTTACAGGAACAGCTAGATTTACTAGATTACAAGCTCTAGTTCAGTGACAAGAGTTTATGCTTACTTTTATCTGGATGTACTGACTGCATCAGCCTATGTTAAAGCTATGTTTTTTTAAATATATTATAGGATTTAGTAATGTATGTAAACTCCTGTACTTAGCAAAAGGAGACAAGCCTTGCAGCCAGAGGAATGCATGGATAATCTGAATGTGAAAAAGTAGTGGTAAAAGTTTATCAATCCTTCCATGTAAGAGAAATCATAAAATATAAATAACAAAAATGCACTGTCTGTAAAAAAAGAGCTCTTAGAATAAGTTGTCTGGTCATCACGTGAGGCGCTTTCACATACCTTAAGGACTTTCTGGCTTAAGGACACATAAATCACATCTTTTTCTTCACAGATAGTTTCAGCTCTTGATGTAAGCATGAAGTCTTTTGGTTTTGGAAAAGAGTCAGTTTTCTTCAGTTGTCAAATGTGAAAAGTTTTTCTGGGTGTGTTTTCTCAGCTTTCAAACAACCACAAACAGTTACACAGCAATTTATGAAATATTTGTTACTTTTTGCTCTGTCTTAAGCTCCTGCGGAAAGTGGCTAAGTAAGGTCAATGGTGGAAGTGAACACCAGGTGGTACCGTTTCACAGCTGCAGTTGAACTGATGCACAGCAAACTCTGCTGGAGCTGAACTGGCCACTCCAGCAGTTTTTTTCCCAAGCGACATAAGCTGTGATCACATCCTTTTAATTTGGGTCTATTTCGTTTTTAATTCTGTTTCTGATTCTGACAGCCCATTTTTGGTTCAGGAAAGTGAAGAGTTTGATAAGCAATACTAAGCTGTTACATAAAACAAGAAGTACAACTACATTGGAATAAAATAGTAAAGCAAACTTTACAGAAGATGAAATTTCACATTGTTAAGTTTCTTTCATAAACTGAAAGACAGTAATTTCCTGTAACTTGCCTTAGGTTCTCATTTGATTTTCAACTTGTATGTTCACAGGATGCTAAAAAACCATTTTGAGACACTACATCAGTGTTCCAGTCATGTGGTTAAAAACAGGCTGTTTTCACTTCCTGTTTTAATGCTTCCTTTATCAACTCAGAATTCTATTTTTTACTTCACATATTGTGACTAGAGATTTAGCAACTCACTTGTAATACTAAAGGTCTAGGAAGAATCTGTTGCAGGCCCATTATTCCATTTGAGGACAGGATAAAATTCTCCGCAACGTTTGCCCTAAGGGCAGGCTAGTCTTCTGTTTTTCCTAGGAGCCAGTGTGTAAAGTTTAGAGTGGGATATGAGCAGTGCTGACAAAAACTGTCAGAATAGATCTTAAATTCATAGCAATAGTTAAAAGTCCAACTTTAAATCCAATTTTAAAATTGCAAATGTTGTTTTCTAGTAGATAAAAGTTTAGTAGTACAAGAAAGTTTTTAAAATACTGCATGAAAATTGAACATCTAAAGGGAGTAATAGATCATGATTTCATTCATGTACTTTATTTTTAATCTATTTGTATAGCATCTGTGAATTGGGAAGGTGATCAAAGTGACCCACTAACAGCACACAAACTTGAGTTTCATGCAGCCATTTCTACCTTGATAATGATTTACAAGCTACGCTCCAAAAGGCCAGTGATGGGGATCAATATTTCTGAAATGAATCCTTCCATCTAGCAACTGTCAGCTGAGTTCTGTTGAACTGCAGAGCTGTCTTAATTGTAGCATGTTTCCTTTACAGCAGGCCAGAATAGTTGTGTTAGTAGCATAATAACTCTTTTCTGGATGAAGGATTTCCACACTACTATAATTTCAAAACGAGTGTTCAAGTTTCCTTAAGCACTTACGACACAGATTCATTTTTACTGAAAATGAACGTGAATGGTGATTTTTTTTTTTTCCCCCACCATGTCACTTAGGAAATCTAGGACTTGCCAGGAAGGAATTCTAGGTCTTCTCTTACTGATTTGTTCACATTGTGCATGATGCTTTTTTGAACAGTGTCATTCTGGACTTTAGATTAGTCTTTAGGACTCATTTAATTTTTTGTGCTTTCCACAGGCTGAGGCAACATGAAATGCAAGTTTTTGATTCTGCAAATGAACAGAAAAATGTTCTCTGCTGAGAATGTTTATATTATAATAAAATGAAACAGTTACTAATTTTTTTTCTTTCTGTTTCCTCTGTGGATCTGACTATGGCACACCAGCTTTTAAGCAGGCTGAAGTTACTTTTGTTGCATGTGTAGAATCATTAAAAAGTGCTTTTGATTAACCTGTGGAGGAAGTGGAGAATTGTAGATGTTTCTCTCCATGTCAGTTAAATTTGAAGACTTGTCTTGCAGAGAAAATGGCATACTTCAGGCCAAGTTGAAATTCTTAAGCTAATATAAGCTTTCTAGTTTAAATTTTGTATATATAGAAAGTATATTTAGAATTAGTAGGTAATATGCTGCTAAATTACAGCAGAGCTTGTAGGCCACATCGGATAGTGATGTTACTTAGAACATTCATTCTTATTTGTTCTGGTGCAATTTTCCCTAATATCCATGAGGATTTTTAGCTGAAAGGCTGAATAACTTAAAAGAGGTAGAGAGAATTTATGAACACCTAGCTGTGGATTGACTGTGGCATTTATTAGGCTTTTAAGTTTCAGACACTGAGCAGTAAACCACTGAGGTTTTGCCGTGCAAAAGCAAGTTTGAGCCCTGAAAAGCTGTGCTCAGCTCTTGACAGTGTGTGGTTCACGCTTCTAAGCGCTACATGCTCAGGTATTGTGACACATTTGAAATGAATTACACTGTATCACTGGCACGAATGTTTGATAGCTACAATGTGCTTAAAACTGCGAATTGTTTGTCCTTGAACATGTTGAGTGTGTTGAAAGAGTTCTGCTCGGGAACAGACGGTATTACTAGGCAGGAATCCAGAGAGGAATAAAAAATATGTTAACTCTGGCCATTTTCCCAGGGGAGCAGTCCTTTTTTCTTTTTTTCTTGTAAGCATGGTAGACAAGTCTGTGGTGATACAAACTGTATTTCCACCACATCAAAAAAAAAAAAAATCTGATGCTTTGTGTTTTATTACTACAGCAATAAGTAAGTTAAGTTTGCCTGTGGTTTTCTTTATTTTTTTTGTTAATCAGAGAGATAACAAAATAAGGTTGGGAACTAAGAGACACATGCACACTGTATTAACCCTGTGAATAGTGTTGAACTAATGGGTCTTGATCTCATTAGAGAATTATGGTTTTAATGAATGTTTCAACACAACAAGTTAGTTCAGTATTGCTTTAATCTTTTCCAGGATCAAACATGAATCGCTGTGGATTTAGAGGTTCTTCATATATAGGGATGCCATTCAATCCCTCCAAGGTCAGTTAAGAATGTGTTTGTGAAATGTTTTCAATTAAACATTAAATGATCTTGTGTCTTTTTTGTAATATTAACTTAATTACATAATTACAGAATGTCTGGAATGCAGGGAATTTTGTATTGTTAATAGTGAAACGTTTGCAAAACTTTTAAGAAACATGCATAAGAAGCATACTAAAATGATACCTGGAACTTCAATTCTCACAGCAGTGAAGAAACTGACATACAAATTGTGGCTTATCTCAGTGGAGTCTCCTCCTCCTCTTGTCTTTTACTAACAAACGAAAACTTCTCTAGCTGAAGAACTGTCATGAGGTAGAGAAAGGCAGAGTAGCCCTAATTAAATGATACAGAACGTGCTGTTCTTTGGTATCATAGAAAGGTTCAGGCTGGAAAGGGCCCTTAAGATTATCTAGCTCCTATCCCCTTGCCACAGGCAGTGACACCTTCCACTAGACCAGATTGCTCAAGACCTCATTCAGCCTGGCCTTGGATGCTTGCAGGGATGGGGATTCCACAGCTCTGGACAATCTGTTCCAATGCCTCACCACCCTCACAGTAAAGAATTTCTTCCTAAAACATAATGTAAACCTGCCCTCTTTCAGTTTGAAGCCATTCCCCTTGTCCTGTCACTGCATACTCTGGTAAAAAATCTGTCTCCGTCTTTCCTGTAGGGTCCCTTCAGGAACTGGAAGGCCAAAATTAAGTCACCTCAAAGGCTTCTCTTTTCCAGGCTGACAAATCCCAACTCTTGTAGCCTTTTCTTATATGAGAGGTGCTCCAACCCTCTAATGAACTTAGTGGCCTCCTCTGCATGTGTTTCAACCCTTCCTGTGCTGAGAACCCCAGGACTGGACACAATATTCCACATGAGGTCTCACCAGAGGGGAGTAGAATCCCCTCTGTCCTCTGCTGCTTTGGATGCAGCCCAGGATATGTTTGGCTTTCTGAGCTGTGAGTGCTCATGGCTGGGGTATGTCCACCAGAGCTCCCAAACCCTTTGCTCTTGATGACTTCTCTCAGTCTGGGATTGTCCTGACCTGGGTGTAGCACATTGCACTTGGTCTTGTTAAATCTCATGAGGTTCTCATGACCCACTTCTGGAGCTTGTCCGGGTCCTTTGAGAAAGGTGAATCCCATCTGATGCCAGTGCGCCTGGTAAAATCTTGGCAGTGACAACAGCCAGGGAGGCATATATTAGTAGACTGGGCCTGACTGGTTCCTTCCAAAGACAGTGTCTGCAACTGCAACTGGTAGTTCTCTTCCTGTGTTGATTCATGCGTATTTGATTGCATCTGATACCCACCCAGACTTCGGCAAGGCTCTATTCATCCCTGTTTGTCATGACCGTAAGAAAGAATGCTTTGAAGCCCAGTGAGCTGAGGTTCAAGAGAGTTAAATTTTTGTATTGTCCTGGATTAGGGGAAATTTTGGGAGGAAACCTCCAAATAGTGTCCCTCTAGAAAGCAAAATCAAGCAGCCCCTCCCCCAACTGGTTTGGGAAAAAATTTCCTTGGGGAAAAGTGGAAAAAAACTTTAAACAAGCAAAGTGTTCACAAGCATAAAAATGCGTAATATGAAACAATAAAACTTCTCGCCATTCTGAAGAGAGATGGCAAAGTTGAGAAAGTCCTTGCCGTGGGCTGTAGCTCAGCTCGCCCAGTCTCTC
This sequence comes from Acrocephalus scirpaceus scirpaceus, assembly GCA_910950805.1. NCBI lineage: Eukaryota > Metazoa > Chordata > Aves > Passeriformes > Sylviidae > Acrocephalus > Acrocephalus scirpaceus. The sequence continues at coordinate 50,084,039 of OU383776.1, forward strand.
ATCAGTCTCTCTAGCACTGAAAAATGCTGTCCTGGGCCCCAGTGGGCTGCAGGCATAAGCTCCAGGTGTTTTCTGGGTTTTTCAATTCAGAACAGGTTTAAACAGTTCCAAGAAAAAGAGAAAAAGAGTCCAGGGAACTTCTCTGCCTCAGCTAGCTGAAAACTTAACTAAAAAGCAAAGGAGACCTCTCTCTTGCTGTCTGTCCACAGAAAACACAGTCCAGGAGCAGAAAGCAGAGGAGTGAGGCAGTTTCTGAAAACAAACAGCGTGCTTCTTCTTTCACCCCCTTCGCTCTCAGAACTAGCCTTAAAAGTGTAGAACTTAAAACCCAGCATAAACAGAACAGACAGCTGGGGGATACAACCATCACAAAGTCACCCCAGGACACATATGAAAAGAAAATACCTTTAATAAAAGAAATGAGGTTAGCAGAGGGTAGTTTAGTGCTCTCACAGGTTTTTCATCCTCTTTTCAGTGTTGTTTGATTCTTCACTCTCAAACATAGAGCAGAATTACTGTACTTTTCTTCACAGTCCTTCCTGCACACTGGCTTCTACTTTCCTTTTCCAGTTGTATCACACCTTTAGCATCTCTACAGTGTAGTATGTTAAATCAGTACATACTTTTGGAAAAGTTTTTCAAATCCTCCCCAGTGTATGAAGCTAGAAGAGTTTATTCTGGATATAGTTATGAGATCTTGTAAAGTGCCATGAAGACAAAAAGTCCATAAGATTGGCAAAGCATTGTTTTTGCCTCCCAGTGCTTTCTGGTGTTTTAATTTAATTCTCAACTTCCAATAGTAAATACTTCATACTGAAATATTACCTTTACTGGAAACACATTGCAGTCCATTGGTGTCTTAGAATGTGTTGGCCAATACACATATGAGATAAAGGGGTGGAATCATGTTATCTGTAGAAATTAACTACAAGGTCACTATCTGTAGAAGATTTTTTGCACATGGATGTGGTTTTTATTCAAGCATTGCAGTACTTTTTTCAGTGTATCTGCATTTGAGGGATTGCATCTGTTTGATTTATTGGCAGAGAAAGGTTTAAAGCATTTCTGGCACTGTTGCCTGAGATATTCTGAAATAACTCAGAACAAAAGACTTGGAAATTCACTACCATGACTCTGGAGTGTGTTTACAGTCACATCATTTTTGTTTTTTTCATTATTTAAAAGTGTTCTGATAAATCTGCCTTGGAAAATAATTTTTGAAAAAGCCTGTAAGCATTTTAGATTTGCATTGACATTTGCTGACAAGCCACTACAGTGATTTCATTCCTGAACTCTAAGGAAGTGCCATACCAGAGTGTGCCAAATCTGTTCAGTCACTAGGGACCCTTCAAAATAATAGAAAAAAGCAAGGGTTATGTTATAATATCCAGCTTTACTAAATTTCTCAGGAACAAGTAATTTGGGTTTGTTTGGGGAGTAGTGGTGTTTTAGCTGTTGCCTTTGAGGTGTTTGATGGTAGTGTCTTTGCAGTATTTTGGGACAGAAGCAAAAGTGAAAAGCATATCCACTTCACCAGCTCACAACACAACCGTCATGAACTGTGACAGTCGTAACTGTGAATGAAGGCTGAGGGACTCCTCTGTCGTCACAGTTAAAACATGATTACTTTCAGAATTAGAAAATACTTATATGCTGACATGGCTCCAGATTTTTCAATCTCTCGGATTTGGTGTTACTGAAGTTTAAACTAGCTTTTTAATTTAGGGGTGAACAGTCTTTTCAAAGTTTCAGATAGGCTTAGATCTTTTCAGTATGTTCAAAGTGTTGTGAATCAGTTTTAGGGCTAAATTGAAAGCCGATAGCTGCAACTTTTATATAAAATTGTGGTAATTAACATATGCGTTCACCTGGGGGGAAAAAAGATGTCTTTTTTCTTACTGACACATTGTGTTTTCTCAAGGCTGCAACACATACTAGTGAAAGGCAAATAATTGAAAATATTTTGCAGAGTGAATCACAAAAAAGATAACAATAAATAGAATATAAAAGTAAATGTAATATAAAAATAAGTACTATAAAGACCCAGGTAAGCCTGGGCCAAAATATCTCTGTGCTACATATTTTTTTATTTTAAGCAAACATTTCTTATTATATTTTTAGGGGTCCTATGCAGCATGGTCTACTGAAAAGTGTATTCTCCCGTGGCAGGGGAGTTGCAGCTAGATAACCTTAAGATCCCTTTCAACCCAGGCCATTTCGTAGTTCCACAAAGTGAGAAATGGCAAAGTCTTGCAGGATAGTTTTGAAACAAGTAAAGAAATTGCAGCAGCAAAGACACCTTGAATTAGTGGCTAGATACTACATTTGGCAGCATACCGTAAGTTTTACTCAAATTAGCTAAATCAGCTAAAATTATGTGCTTTAGATAAACTTAAGTCATTATAATGTGAAAAACACCTCTCTAAAGCTGAGGCTACTCACATCCAAGTGAAGACCCCTTCCAACCGAACACCTGCAAAACGTATTGTGAAATGCATCAAAGCACACCAAAGATTGATTGTCCAATACCTATTAAATAGGCATGTATTTAGAAATTAGATAACTGCATATTTATGTATTTTGAAAGCATAATTATGCTTCTTGACTGTAACCAGATGTGTTTGCTTGGTGGACTTAGCACCTCTGTGCAAACGTGTTGAAACCACTTAACTCTGTGGATTGACACCCTGGGTGAAGGAACCCTGTCTTGGTACAATAGTGCCAGGTGTGAGAAGAAAGTTTTTTTGAAAGGGGGACTGTGCCAGTGCAAGTGAATGTTTAGTAGCATTCTTTTTAGTGTTTGAAGAGATTTAGCCCATGCTTCTGCAGCAGAGTTTCTTAGCTCTGCAGTGGTCTTGGTGGAATTCTTGGTAGGAATTTTTGGTGGCCATGAGTTACGTTTTAATAGATGTTCTAATTGATATTGTAGGGAACACTGTGACATCACTGTGTAAATGTTTGAGAGCTTCCCCTCAGCTTACATCTTTTGGGTGCTAATTTTTTTAAAGAAGGCCGAGATTGTGGAGAACATGATGCTAATGCCAATAGAACACAACTGTTTATTCCATCTCTGAGATCCAAGTAAATCTGTCTCCTGTGGGACTTACAGACTAATTCTCACAAGACTTGAAGTGCATAGAGAACGGGCCCTGGTCATACCCCGTTTGTTGTCTTCTCAGAGTCTGTCTGCACCAGTGCATTAGCTCAGGTCAGTAGAGACCACTTTACAAAAGCAATTTAATGTGCCCTGTATGTCTATTTAATGCACAGAGTAGGAGACAGGGATGGGGGCACTGGCAATACAGGCACGAGAGTGGGAGCTCTTGAGATTTGTGCTGCCTCCTCGAGAGAGGGTCCAGGACTGGAATAAGGGAGAGGAGGTGCAGCTCTCAACACTCACTGTCCTGTTCTCCTTCTCTGTTACGTAGCTTGTTCAGTGCTGCTGAACCCATTTTACCTTATTTTCTGCCTCCTTTTCCCAACTGTCTTTGATTCCCTTGTGGAAGAGCAATCTCTTGCTGTCTGGTGGGTAATAACAATTTTTCTCCCGGTTTCTTACTGGAAGCAAACCTTTTGGCTTTGGAAGTAAGCATGACTTGCCTGAAAAATACCAATTACACAAAACATAGTATTAAATTTTGTCTTATATTGCCTTTTCCTTGTGTTTTTAGGATGAATTGCTAAACAAGAATTGCAACTCATTCGGCAAAAATGCTAATAAAATATAGTTTAAAAATTTATCTCTTCTACTCAGTATTGAAATAGCTTTAAAAATTTATCTCTTCTACTCAGTATTAAAATAGTTACCTTCCAGTTGCTCCAAACTGAACCATCCTGAGTATCCATAGTCATCTTGTTACCTGTGGTCTCTGTTTTCGTGAAGTGGTACAGTCCTGGGTGGGCCTATAAAATACCATAAAGAAAAACAGTAGTTTTAGCACAGCTGTATCAATCCGTTGGTTATTTCTGTGACCTGTATTGTGGGATTAGTCAGCCTTTAACTATCATTTTTGCTTCTCAGTTGACATTCAGTGATCCTTGTGAGTCCCTTCCAGCTCAGGATATTTTATGTTTCTGTGATTATTTGGTATATAAATACTTTGTTTGAACTCTGATTATTATTTTAAAATAGAGATGAAAGTTAAGTGGCTAATTTGGTATTGCTTCAATTGACAGAGAGATTACTAATAATCTCTCACACTGCTTTCTACTTCTAGATTGTTATGTTGTAAAATCTCTGCTGACGGGCTCTTCAGAGGTTTGGCCGGTTAAGAGTGCTTACCCAGCTGCCAGGAAGCTAATGCCCAGTAGTGTGTCAGGACAAACTTAGATACAGTTGAGGATATCCCATCTTTTTCCTTAACTGTTTTGCAGATGGAGCTCTTGACAAAGCTTTTTTTTAGAGCTTCTACTGACCAAATGTTTAGAAGAGCAGCAGAGTTATGCAGTAGCTTAGTTTGATGAGGAGTGCTGAGCAGAGTTTGATGAGGGAAGCTGAGCAGGATACCTTCAATTTAACCATAATGAGTGAAGATAAAAGTAATTTTTTTACTTCCTACCTTAAAAAAAAAGGAAAAAAACCCCTTTGCCTTAGTGTAAGATCTTGTGATGTTTCAGTATTTCTATTTTTTTCCTCTTTTTTTAGGGTCCAGGTATATCTCATCCCTATGACAGTGGGCACATAGCAATGACTTACACAGGACTATCATGTCTGGTTATTCTTGGAGATGATTTAAGCCGAGTAAATAAAGATGCCATACTGGCAGGACTGAGAGCTCTCCAGCTGGAGGATGGAAGGTAAAAGATATTTTATATGCTGCAATTCCCACAACCTGCATGTGGAATGAAACATAAGAGACATGTTCATAGAAGTAGCTGTAATCTTTTTGTTCTATTAGAAAATAGTTTGATTGGTGGTTGTATAAGTCATAGAACATGTGCTGGCTTCTTGCAAGTAGTAAGTCATCAGAGGATACTAACTAGCTCTTCGAACCATATGGAGGCTTGCCAAGCAGCAAATCCTAGAAGAAACAAAGGTTTATTTATTGTCACAGGTAATTCAACCTTTTACCTATTTTCGTATATCATAGAATCATTTAGGTTGAAAAATGAGACCCTTGAGATCATGAAGTCCAACTTTTAACCCAGCACTGCCAAGCCTGTCCTTAAGTGCTACATCTACATGTCGTTTAAATACCTTCAGGGATGGTGACTCCACCATTGCCCTGGGGGGCCTGTTCCAGTGGCAGACAACCCTTCTGATGAAGAATTTTTTTCTGATACCTAATCTAAACCTCACCTGGTGTAACTTGAGGCCATTTCCTCTGTCCCCCCTGGGAGAGGAGACCAACCCCCACCTTGCCTGCCACCTTTCAGGTAGCTGAGTGATAAGGTGTTGTCTCGGTGTTCTTTTCTCCAGGCTGAACACTCCAAGCTCCCTCAGCTGCTCCTCATCAGATTTGTGCTCCAAACCCTTCCCCAGCTCCACTGCCCTCCCCTGGACACACTCTAGCACCTTAATGGTCTTCCTTATTATGAAGGTCCCAAAACAGAACACAAAGCTCGAGGAGTGGCCTCACCAGTGCCCAGTGCAGGGGGATGGTAACTGCCCTGGTTCTGCTGGCCACTTTCTAATACAAACAACAAAATCAGGGTGTCCATTATCATCTTAAGAGTCTTGGAGATTGTGCCAAAATATCCCAGATAAAAAAAAAAATTTAAATGTTCATAGAGTTTGGTGAGATTGTAGCAATAGGTAATGAAAAACTGATTCACCATTTCTATTACAAATGGTAGTGTTAGCAATTACCTTTATACATACCTGGGAAACTGGTCCTCAAGTTGCAGTAAGGAAATAAAGCCTTGTGAGCTATTAGGATTCCTAGGAGGTCAAAGAATTCTGCCCTAAAGAGGTAAAATGGTAAGTCATGTATCTGTATATACTGTAATAGGTGAAAGATTCTAAGCATAAACGTCTTGGAAGAAATAAAAAGCAGTGTCATTATGTTGCTGGAAATAGTTATTCAGGCTCCTAAATGTTTATAGTTCTATGCATTTTCCTTGGCTTAGAATCACATCTTTCAGAAAGAAAATCTAGTGTAGCTTTGGGTTATAAGACTACTGTAAACTAAACTTTAAAGAAAACACTGTGTAATTCCTTAAACTGCGTTTCATATTTTCTGGTGTAACAGGCGAAACAATGTCTAAAGACAGAAATGTTTCTTTTAGTTTCTGTGCAGTGCTGGAAGGAAGTGAGAATGATATGAGGTTTGTGTACTGTGCTTCCTGTATCTGTTACATGCTCGATAACTGGTCAGGCATGGATATGAAGAAAGCAATAGACTACATTAGAAGAAGTATGGTGAGTGTTTGCAAAATGTTACTTCTTTCTATGCTTGAAGGCTTATATATATGCTTTTTTCTTAACTATGGCGAAAAAGATCTCTGTCCAAACTGTATTACAGTAATTTCTTTATTTTTCTTCCTGCTCTAGTGAGTTGAGAATTACAAAGTACATTGGATATTTGTATTTTCCTTAAAATGTGTGTGCCAGCAAGATAATTTTGTTTGGTGTGTTTGTTCACTGCAAATTAAATTTTAAATCCTCTTTATTTAAAATAATTAAACAATTGAAAGCAAGTGTTTGAAAACCAAGGTATGATGTTTGTGTAACTTAGAAAAAATGCATAAAGCGTTTTTGAAAAGCATACCAATAAAATCCTCACATTTCATTGAACTGTAGTACTGCTTTTTAAATGATACACAGATTCAAATAAACCAATTATTGACATCAGTTCATGCTGAAGTGTTTCCAGTCATGTACTTCATAATTTGTTTATTAGATACTTGGAATAAAAAAAAATTCATGAGTATATACACATTTTTTTCTGTGTCTGTGCGAGTTGTCTTCATATTTGACTGGAGTAAAGGAGCTTTCCATTTTTTTTCATGTTGTTTCATTAGTTTAATTGAGTTACATTTTTGGAGATAAAAACCCAATTTTTTAAGGAAGCTGAGCAGGCTTGAAAATTGCAGCTCCCTGAGTGTGAGTAAACAGAGATTAAACTCTTGCGATACATGAAGAAGACCCAAATTTATGATGACACACAACTTCTGTTATAAATGAGTATTTTCAGTAGTGGCTGCCAGCAGCAAGATTGTAAAATTTATGTGAGAAACAAGTTTAAAAAAAGACTTCAAAATCTCCTGCTTCAGACCAAATTGGTTTTTATTTGTTGTTTATTTTTAAAGGAGGTAGTTGGATGTCTTGGTATTTCTTACTATACACCTCAAGAAGCTTTCTGGAACATTGCCATAGTCCTGGACAGATTGAGATGATCAAGGCCAGGGCTCAGTCATAGAGAGATCTGGACCTGCAGTCTGTTCACACCCTCGTAGCACTTTTTATCCCATTTTCCCCTCTGTTTCCCCTTACTTGTTCTTCCCCAGTCTGCTTTGATATTTCCATTCCCTACCGTTGGCCCTTTCCCTAGCCATCCCATAGTAAGTTATGCTCACCCCTGCATTCCCCAGAAAGCAGTCCATGATATGGAGGGTTTCTATGCAATCCTGTAATCTTCCTCCCTGGCATCCCATAAGAGGCCTTCTCCCATAGTTGGTAGCTCACCTTAGTTAATATAGAATATCCCTGCTGAACCTCTCAGTGGGTTTCACCCAAGGACAATGACTTATCCATTCTCCTTTCACAGTCTGAGGGGAGGAGCTTGGGCAGAGTGCTTGCTCTTGTTAGGCTGGGAGCATTCTACCTTCTCTGATCCTTTCTGGACCTTAATGTTTACTGAGATCAGTCTTTAGTCAAATAGCTTAGTAAACATACAATAGGAGAATTGAATGTTACAAAAGAATAGAAAACAAAACCCAAGAGCAAAATCATCACTGTAGTTCTGTACATTACATTGTCTTTTAGTTAACCTTGTGCAGTTTTGGTCCTGGAAGAAATAGTGGATCTAGAAAGGGGACAAAGAAAGTTGAGTTGAACTGTCAAAGGTACAAATCAGCTTGTGTAAAAGAAGTATTTAATATACTAGGACTCTTTATTCTGGAAATGAGATTGTTAAGTGAGTGTGACAGTGATATGTAAAGTAGCAGGTAGCACTGAAAAAATAAAAGGAGTAAGAAGCAATTAATTCTTTCTAAGACGAAACAGACAGAGAGCATCAGATGAGGCTATTAATTCAACAGACTAGTGGAGATTTTTTGGAAGTTTATAGAGTTTTGAAGTGGTACTGGAGGTTTACTGTGTAGTGTGATCTTGAACCAAATTTATACTTTGCTTCTAAAGCTTAGCATTAATTGTTGCACCTGCAAATTCCAGTCATTATGTTCCTATTGCAAAAATCGATACGATTAAAAAAAAATAAAAAAGAAGCCTGAACATGGGTAGACATCTTTGAAAGGTCTCCTGCTAGTACTTCCTTTCACCAGTAAAGTAGAACTGAGTCTTAGCATGGTCAAAGTTCAGAAGACACTGTAGCTTATCACAAAGATTGTGTCTTTTCCTGGCTAGCTCAGAGAGTAATCTAGAGAGATGCTATAAGCAGTGTTCTGTAGGCAGCAATCATCCTAGCATGTAGAAATGTGCAGCAAGATATGCTGTATTTTTGTCCAGGTTTACTTTGGATTGGTGGGTTAACTAGACACTTGTGTTCAGTCGGACTTTTTTAAACCACTGGTGTGCTGGGAATTCACTGCAGAGTTGGTATACACATATATGCTAGTTCTCTCTGTGTTTTCTGGGTTTGCAGTCCTTGATCCACCAGTATTTCTGTGAATTAACTCAGTTGCAAGGTGTCTGGCAATTCTAGGAAAAGACACAAAACCTTTGCATCTTGCTTGGTCACATTTAGAGCTGCAGATGTGTCTGAAGAAGTCTCAGACATTCAAGGACTAGCCCATTGTGAAGATAATTTCGCAGCATTGGTTGTTCCTTCCTTTCATTTGTTCATCTCTTTCCACCACTTTTCTTGAGATGTATTTCAGTTCAATTACCTATCATCACAGGAGCCAAATATTTCTTAATATGTATCTCATAAATAAATACAATGAGTGTGAAATGTGGTATCCAAGAATGTTAGCTTGATTTCCGTCATTAAGATTTTGTATATGGTGCTAAAACTAACCTATAAAATGGAACAACTTAAAGTAAGTTCTGCTTGAGATTATTTCATTTGTTACTCCTCGTGTAACTAACTATACTATTAATATGGCTATGGGCTTTATTGTAAATGTCTATTCCTGTTTTGGTACTATGTCACCTCATTCTGGCACTTTTTTAGTTACAGAACAAAAGAGATTTCATTGCTCAGTACTAAACTGCTTTGACAGAAAGGTGTGGTTCTGATTTACTGTTGTATGCCACTTGTTTGCACCTAGATGAGGCATGTGACAGTTAACAGAACTTTTTTCAGTTTTTCAAATTGGCATACAGGTGAACTGCAACTGATATGGATTGAGAGTAATATGACTGATTAAACACAGTAGTCTTTGTAATAAGCCTGTGGATTTTTTAGTTTGTACTTTGGAAATTGTTGCCTTTAGTGATGCAGTATAAGAATTGTGACATAAAATTCAATGCAGCTGAATGAGATAGTGCATTTGTGTAGTTAGGCATGTCAAGAACAGCAGGAGATTGGAACATAAACAATGTTTAAAATGTTAAAAAGAATTGAATCTTCATACAGAATAGATAGCCTTTTTGTTGTCATTCAACTAAAAAAAGGGTTTATAAAATGCTGGGCACAAAAATAATTCTGGGCCAGTTTTATTGTCAGTAAAACAGATTCAAACACGCAACTTTTATAAGTGTAGGTTGATTCTTGTCTTTCACATTCAAAACTCAGATATAGCACTAATCAAAAGACAACAGACACTAGGATGCTGAGATTTTGAACGACTTCCAGAGATTCAATAACACTGCTTTTTGCAACAATGCTTGGGGGATTTTTTAAGTAGAGATATGCAAGAAACTTTAAAAATGTCATCTGCTTCTTCTAGCATAGTCTTCTTCAAATGCAGTTGTATTGGTCTGTTGATATAATTAAGCTAGTTGTAAAACTTGTAGACTTTGAAGTGAAGATTTTACCCAACTGGATTTACATGTTTCCTGATGATGTTATTTAATTATGCAGTTGTTATGTTGCAGTAATCAAGAGCTCCTTTTGCATACAATTTCTTGAGGCTTTTTAAAAAGACAAAGAAATAAAAGTATTCCCTAGCTCTTTAGGGCACACAAGTCCCAAACCAGCAGCTGCTATCTGTAAATAAATAGGCACCAGTTAGCCAAGGGTCAACTATTGTCTATTAGAGTTTAAAGCTAATTTTACAGCCCAACATATTAGTGTCTGGGATGCACACTTAACAGCTTTACTTTGTCATACATAAAGCGAGCCACCTCTTCTTAAAATTGCTGTTTGTAGAGTTAATTAGCTTTGCCAGCTCAGCTTTGCTAATCAGCTTGCCTTTTCTTAGCAATTAATGCATCTGTAGAATGTGGTAGCCATTTGTATTGCATTTTCAAAAGGCAGTGAAAGAAGAAAAGTTCACACTGTGTGCTTTAACGTTCAAAAGTTTACAGAAATTACTAAAGTTTACTGGTTCGAACTTGAGAAATCAAGCTGCAGCTTAAACTGTATGTATTAGGTATTAGTGTTTTAGTTGTTTCAGTTTGCAGCAACAACTCAAAACCAGGAATATAGTTTTAATGTAGCTTCTGTGTCTTCTTCTGTTTGCTTTTTTCCTTCTCAATATCAGCTTTAGAAGCAGATGTACAAAATAATCCTTAGGTAATTTCTAAAGATATGATAGTCCTGTAGTCATTCTTTGTTTTGGACTATGGGAGTCATTAGTGGTTTATCAAAGTGTCCTGTATCTAGTAGCTTCTGTTTTAGAGATTGTTTCATAGTCAGCATCTGGAGGATGTGGGGGAAAGATTTTTGCTGCTTTCTGTCTGATCAGATACTGATCCAGTCATTAATTGAGCAGTTGATGTAGAATATGTAGGACCTAGGTAATTTAAGTTCAAAATATATCTTATTGTTCCTACTAAGCAATTTGGTATTTGTTCAGAGATAATTCATTAAGTATTCTATAAACTCTTGTAAAATAAACATTTTCCATTTTATGAAAAATTTCCTATATGAGCCTTTGTTTCTTTTCAAGTAAAATGATTTAATGGGTTTTTAGGGAAGAAAGATTATTGTTCTTACATATATGTGTGTTCCTAGATTTCTTATGACAGATGTGAACTATGATATTCTTGGTACTTTGTCAGTCTTGAGTTTCTCCTTTTATTGCACTTAACAGAGTGATTTTTCGGCACTATAACGGTGGTTTTTTACCGTAATATTTTGTAGGCCAATTTAAATTTATTCTCATGCATATTATAATTTTCTTCTTGCTTGCAGTTTCCTTCTCATTTTTTTAAAGCCTGATGGACTTGCTTCTTACTAAAATACTGTTTGGGTTTGAGTATGCTACTACACAGTAGTACCTTGCATTTTGCCTCTTTTTTTAATCTTAAAACTGCTCTTGGATTAGAGACAGATTATATGATCTATTTAATTTCATTTTGTTTTGATTACATATCCATTTTTTTCTTTTTATACCTGCATTACATGCTTTTTTCTTTGTGGCAAAGATGTGTTTACCCTTTTTCAGGTTTCTAACATATATCACAACTAAAATTAATTCTATGAAAGTTGTAAGAACTGTCTGCATTGAGACAGGGCTGATTTGTTAACTGTGTTATGCCAAGAACTCTTAGAGGTTCAGATTTTTTTTCACTTTAAATTGTGGCAATTATCTGATGATGATTTTGCTGATAAACTAAGAAATTGCAATGTCTGTCGAAGTGCTGTGGTTCTAAAGTAACTGCTTTGTGGGATTTTTTTTTCTTCAGTCTTATGATAATGGCCTGGCACAGGGAGCTGGACTGGAATCTCATGGTAAGAATGTCAAAGTGTTTTACACCTTTCAGAGTGGTATTGAAAATGCTGTAGGAGGTGCAGGGTATGCCATGCCTTTCCTTCTTTTCTGATTTTTAAGAAAGTGGTGTGAGGAGGAGCAAATCCAAAACATATCTCCAAATATCACTTCTTCTTCCTTTAGGTCTAGCTTAATATCTGAACAGATGGGCTCTTAGTCACCTCCATTAATCTTACCACATGAGTGTTTTGTTGAAAGGTGGTGTTTGTAGTTCTCAGCTGTTGCTGACAGAGCAAACTTTTTCCCGATATGCTATTGTTACTCTGAGGATTTTATCTGCAGGAGATTTTTGAGCAATGTAACTGATCATTTCCAATTTCAACAGCTTAGGTAAAACCTAGAACATTTCCTCTGATAGATACAACATCTGTTGTGGGTTCAAATCTTGAAGAAACAGTTAATTCTTTTAAAGAGTTGGTACATCTGAAGAAAGGAATCCCCAGGAGACTGCTATTTTTAAGCAAAATGTTTCTATGCTGTGAAGTAGCAGTCTGCTTGTGACAGAGGAGCTTTTGACTTTTATAAATCTACTGCTGTCGTCTATTTGACAATGTGGTGATTGGTCAAAGATTGGACTCCATGATCTTGGGGGTCTTTTCCAACCTAAACAATTCTATGATCCTATCAAATGTTTGCTATCTTTATCCTTAGTATTGAGCTTTGATAGGATTTTGTCTGTTTCCTTCTTGCTGGATTAATAAAGCTGGAAAATTTAAATTATACACCTAAGTATTAAAACAATTGGTTAACTAACTTTCTGTAGAATGTTAGTGATAACAAATAGCAGTACTTTAGCGCTGCATTTCAGCATCAGAATAAAAAGAATTGTACAGCTCCTGGGGTCTTCCAGCACCAGGATATTGTAAGAAACTTTGGGTCTCAAGTCATCTGTCACCAGCTTGCTTGTGGTCTTTCCCAGCCTCTGATTTTATCATATCAGTTATTAGATTCAAAATAAATGTTGATGGGCTTTAAAAAGTTATGGCTAGGCTACACAAAGAGCATGAGTTTATCTTTTTTACTGTGCAGTTTCCTTGACAGCAAAAAATTCCTTAGAAGCACAGTTTCTGTGTATTACAACCATGAGAGTCCAGGAGACTTTTCACTGTATTAACTGTGCACTTTTCTTTTTTTTTTTTAATAATTTTAGTTTGAATTTTTTCTCTCCTTCTGCTCACCAGACACTTCTATCTGTTTATATCCTCTGGAGGATTGTGTCTGAGGCTGGCTTTGCCATCTCTGCTTCAGCCTGATTGCTGGCATTCCAATAGCTTTCTTTTTTAAGTTATAAATAAAGAAATATTTCTGTTGGAATGCCATTTACTTATTTCTGGACTGCTGTGTAATGTAAATTGCACAGCATTGAGAGAAAAAACAGCTTTAAGAAAATAAGCTGGTTTGTTTCTGCAAGAGCTGGAGAGGGGTTTCTTCCCCCCGCCCTTTGACATACCTGCTGAACTAGAGTGTTCTTACTTATTTGGATTTTAGACTTAAAATTAACTTTTTTGCACTTCTAAAAGTCCATTGATTTAATTGCTAATAACTTAGTTTAAATTTTGACTGAGATCATACAGGCTTCAGAATATCTGTGTATCAAAGCATTGCAAACCTTGCTCTCTCTTCACAGGTGGCTCTACATTTTGTGGTATTGCATCACTGTGTTTGATGGGCAAACTGGAGGAGGTTTTTTCAGAAAAAGAACTGAACAGAATAAGAAGATGGTGTATAATGAGGCAACAGAATGGCTATCATGGACGACCCAACAAACCTGTAGACACTTGCTATTCCTTTTGGGTGGGAGCAACATTGAAGGTAGTGTACAGAACAGCTATGGGGCTCGTTATTGACTTGTTTTGATTTCTTTAAGCATTATCTTCTTTGCTTGAAAGAGTTAGGTATTTGACACAAGTGCACCAATATGTAGCAATGACTATAAATGTCTTTCATCTTGCAAAAAATGCAGGAAATGGAGTTTTACCAGATTAGTGCTATCTGTGCTGTTGCTGCTTATCTCAAAAATAGGCACTATATTCTAGTGTCAAAAATCTACTAGGACTTAGTAAAAGACCTAGTACTAAGACTTATATTACTGTTACAATCTAATTCCTTTTCAGCTCTTGAATATATTCCAATATACAAATTTTGAGAAAAACCGAAATTACATCTTGTCAACTCAAGATCGCCTTGTTGGTGGATTTGCCAAGTGGCCAGACAGCCATCCAGGTAAAATAATTTCTCAAAATTGCAGTGAGTGTGTTCTAAGTAAGAAATACATTCCAACAGTCAGATATCTGAGAGGTGTAAGGGAAAGCATAACCTTCAATTTAAAAAAAAACCGAAACAACAATAACAACAGAAAACAACAAAGAAATCCAGAACAAAAACCCCATAAAATATAATAAGGTTTTCATTCTTGAAGTGGAAAGAGGGAGTTGAAGTTTTTCCTTGTTCAGCCACAGAGGAAGTGAGCTGTTGTTGGTTAGACTACTGTTAAAAGAGTATCACTGTCTATTTAGTATCTGTTTAACTGTTCTGCTTAAAGGGAATATTGTGTTGTACCTATCTCTCTAAACTGAGTTTAATATATCAAAACATTTGTTTCCATATTAAATTAATTATTTAAGCTTATTCAGAAGTCACTGATATATGTAAAAACAGTCAAAGTTTACACAATTATATACTATGATTTACAGATTGGGATTATACAAGCATGTCTGAAAGTTAGTTATTACACTTTCAAAAGTGGATAATTTGAAGTGTGAAAAAAACTCCAAAGGATGCTAAAATCTTTTAATTTTAAAAGTTGTTAGAATATAGTTAAGGTATTTCAAACTTGTGAAAACAAAGTCTGTGCCAGTAGTGTTTGCCCATGGCATTTTGTACAGGGAAGATGAACAGTTTTTAAACTGACCAAACAAGACAAAAATTTACTCATAATAAAGGAAGAGTCTGTTTAGAATCCATGTCCTGATATTTAATCCTTCCATAATTTCATTTTGAACAACAGTTCAGAATTTTTCAAGGTGAAGCCACACTGAAGATATGGTGCTTGTGATAGATTTGCATCTGCCTCTTCCCTGAAAACCAGTTCAGGATTTCTGAGGAATTTAGATGTATTTATTCCTCATCATATAGATTAAACAGTATCATATGGAGGGAGTATTTTCGTTTATCTTAATGAAACATTTACCTTGTGAGAGTTTAGAAAAGTCTGTTTCTAGTACCCATCATGTATGAAGTGCTTTAACCTGTCTTAAACATAATTTCCTTTTATGATAAGGTTGCCCCCCTAGTTGACCAAGGGAAGCCAGTTGATGTAATCTAAGGCTTTCAATAGACAACCTGTCCAGTACATGGCTGGGTAAACATATCATGGGATGGGTGAGCAACTGGTTCACGCATTGGGCAAAAAGGGCTATAGAGCATGGAGTGACATCAGACTGGTGCCTGTCACTCAAGGGGGTCCACAGGGATCCATCCTTGGCCCTGTGCTCTTCAACATCTTCAGTAATAACTTGGATGCAGGACTGAAGGAATACTTATTAAGTTCACAAACAACACTAAATTGGGAGTAGCTGTTGGCTCTCTTGAGAGCAGAGAAGGCTTGCAGAGAGACCTTGACAAGTTAGGGAGGTGGAAAGTCACCAACTGTATGAAGTTTAACAAGGGCAAGTCCTGGATGTATGGATAGACTGGGAAACAAGAGGCTGAAGAGCATTTCTGCAGAACCGGCCCTAAGAGTCCTTGTCAATGACAAGTTGAGTATAAGCCAGCAGTGCCTTGGCAGTCAGGAGAGCCAAGTGTGTCCTGGGGTGCATCAGGCACAGCATTACCAGCCAGGCAAGGGAGGGGATTGTCCTGCTCTGCTCTGCACTGGGGCAGCCTCACCTCAAGTGCTGGGGGCAGTTCTGGGTGCCACAACACAAAAAAGACCTTGAGCTGTTAGAGAGTGTCTAAATGAGGGCTGGGAGGATGATGAAGGGCATTGAGGGGAAGCCGTGTGAGGAGTGGCTGAGGTCACTTGGTCTGTTCAGCCTGGAGGAGACTGAGAGGAGACCTCACTGCAGTTACAACTTCCCTGTGAGGGGAAGAAGAGGGGGAGACATTGATCTCTTCTCTGTGGTGACAGTGATAGGACATGAGGGAGTGACCTGAAGTTGCATCAAGGGAGGTTTAAGTTGGCTATTAGGAAAAGGTTCTTCACCCAGAGGGTGGCCTGGCACTGGAACAGGCCCCTCAGGAAAGTGATCACAGCACCAGCCTGACAGAGTTAAAGCTATTTTTGAACAATGCTCTTGAGCACATGGTCTAACTCTTGGGATATCCTACACAGAGCCAGGAGTCAGATTTTGATTGCCTTTGTGGGGTCCTTCAAACTCAGGCTATTTTATGATTCTATGATTCTGTCTTTTACCATAGTTGTGACTATTTGAGATAAGACTTAAGAAAGGCAAGACAAATAATAATTTTCTTTGTTGTGTGTGTGCATATTCGTGTATTTTCCAGGCTTACTGTAGCATTTTTTCCCTCAGGCAGATGGTGGCATAAGTCTGTGGTCATGTTTTGAAGAAAAAAGTAAAAAGTTAGTGTGGTTCTGAGATGAAGAAAGACTATAAATGCAACATTGCAAAGATTGCTTCTGAAGACTTGTGTTTTCATTGTTATAGATGCGCAGCTGAGCTTCCTGCAAGCTCAGTCTCATATCTCATAACGAAAAGCAAGCTGTCTTTCGAGCATATCTACACTATAAAGATTCCTAAGACTTAATCAGAATTAGATTTTAATTTTTGTGGCTCCTACTTTGTAAAGCTCTGTTTAAATCTGGGGACTCAAGCTGTCTTTGCTGTGCAATGTTTTTAGGAAGAAGACTAGAAGAAATTTCAGAAGATAGTCGACTGCTTGTGATAATCTATATGTTAAATGGACTTGCAATGTTAAAAAGTAACTCTTTCCAGCTGATTATTCAGGGAGATACTATTTTGTAGACTTGCTGTATTCCCATGCTAACAGACATCAAAACGTTGTGGAGGCTACTAGCATTATTCAACACAAAACTGATCTGAGAGAAAGAAACAACCTCAGATTACACCAGAGGAAATATAGACTGGATAGTAGGAAAAATTTCTTAAGCAGAAGGGTTGTAAAACATTGGAACAGACTACTCAAGGCACCATCCCTGGAGATACGATACTACACTTAGGGACATGGTTCAGTGCTGGTCTTGGCAATGTTAGGTTAAGGATTGGACTCTGATCTTAGAAGTCTTTTCCAGCCTAAATGATTCTGTGATCATTTTAGTGAGATACTAAATTATTCACACCTCCACAGAGTGCTACCTGTTGAGATTTTGCAAGGGGCACATGAAATTCCCATTGTCTTTCAGTCTTTCGCATGTGATTTCATGGACAGATAATCCAGTCTAATAGCTTGCTGCTACCCAGAGGATATAGACTTGGCAAGCTGTAACCCTGGTGTAAGGTGGACATCAGCAGCAGCATGGAACAGGAGAGCTAGAGTATCCCACTTTGGTGACAGGCATCTCTTGATCAAGCTGCATCAATTCCTGTCCTTGGGGTAATCTCTCAGGAAAAAGGGAAGCTAGGAAAAGTAATGGTTTATTCAATTTCTCTAAATCTTGCTGTTGGCAGCTATTGGCACTTATTTTGTTGTTTCAGTAGTTGGCTGCTCATAAAGCAACCAGCCAAAAAATGCTTACAAGAAAAAAAGTTTGCTTTCTGGACTGGTTATTTTTAGATACTTAAGTCCTTTTGCTTTATGACTATGGCACTCAGAAAAAATAAAGTAGTGCACAAGCTGTTAAAAAAGAAATCTGAACTTTAGTTGATGCTGGTAGCCTTGGGCAGAGATGTTTTCCTTCAATCAAAACTCAAGTTTAAAATACAGCACCTGATTATTTGTTTTCCTTGGCTGTAATTACTCGGAGGTGTTTGAATGTGGGAACATTTGGCTGTTACAGCCTGAAACAATTTTATTTTTCCTTTTCTGTCCTTCTTTCAGATGCTTTACATGCCTACTTTGGAATCTGTGGTTTGTCATTAATTGGAGAATCTGGTATTTGCAAAGTTCATCCCGCCCTGAATGTAAGCACAAGAGCATCAGAGCGTCTTCACCACCTTCATCAGATCTGGAGAACACGGACTTTAAACAGCATTCAGATGACACACACTTCTCTACATGACTGATTTAGACTTGAATTTAGTTCTGGTAGCATAATTGTAGCCCAGGGTTAAAAGCCATGTATAACCAATGTGCTCTTTTAAGTGCTGGAGTCATACAATCAGATCTGTGTTACTGGCATCACTTTGATAGGCAATTGCCTTCAGCAGATTATTCTGCGTTGTGAAAAGGGGAATATTTTGATTATATAGGAGTTTGTCACCGCAGACTGTAAATGGCTTTTCAGATGGCTTTACTTCTAAGAAATCCCTTGAGGCATTTAAATTTCATTTTAATTTTATTTTTTAAAATTTGTGCATACTGTGTCAAAACATATAATGGGGAAGTATTTTCAAAATTGTTTACATATCATACAGTATAGCACAGAACATTGAAGTTCTTTATAATCTTACTGTTTGACATATTTTTGGGTAGAGAATCTCTCATATTAAGTCTCAGTTAAAAGTTACCTATTATCATCAACTTTCAGATTCCATAAACTTTGTTTTCCACAAACAAATTAATTAAATACAAATAAAATTATTTTATTCAATATACTGGATTTTTAAAGTTGTGTGACCTTGCTAAATGATTTCATAATTTTTCTGAGTAGGTTTTACACAGATGTAGTGGATTGTTAGCCAGAAAAAGAGTTTTCATCTGAAATAGTTTCTTCATGTGAAGTTCACTAAGAGTGTGGTATATTGATGTGCATCAATAAGAGATAATTCAGCCTTGTCTTTTGGAAGCATACCTGTATGCAAGAGTAGCATTAGAACCTGCTTCCAAAGACAAACAGTTGCAATATATTGAAGTTGTTCAAATTAGAGTAATGATGAACATTCTCAGCTTCTTTAGTGCTTTACTAGTGCCTTATTTGTATGCTTGAAGTGCTGTTCAGAGTTAAAGCAAATAACTTTGCAGCTGATGGGTTTGTGGTAGGTCAGTTTGTGTATTCAGTAGACACCACAACGTCTTTCTACTTGCCAGTCATTAACAGCACTTTTTTTTTCCTAAAGGTTCCAAAGACAACTGAAAACTTCTTAAAACAGATTAGGTGCACCATTTGCCACTGCTGAGTCCAAAGAGATAGGATGTAGACCACTTTGGCCAGCAACAAGAACTTTGGGGATAAACATGATTCCTGTTTTGCAATGCAGGGCAAGTGAAAAGTGTAGTTATACCCCCAGCACACGTCAGAGAGGTCCAATAGGCATCTTTAGGCTACCAGAACAATCCCATTGTCCAAATCTGGAGCAGCCTTCCTACCTAAATAAATAGGATTTCTATAAGCAGATTAATTTACGTGGCAGCATTGGGAGCATAACTAGTGATAGTGATCTGTTTGGAAAAGCAAAGGAGGAGCAGGGTAAGGTGTGTGATCTAGACATGTCCCAGTAGACACTTCACTTGAAGGAGGAGAGACTCAATAGAAAAACTAGGAAGTTCAGAGGGGTTGGAACCAAGAGAACTGTGAAGCTGGTACTGGAGAAGGGGAATGAGGTGCTTGAGTAGGACTGTTGCAGAGTAAGAGAAACAAAAACTGGGAGATTCTGAGGCTGGAGGCAAGAGTGAAGAATGTGGAGTAATAATGAAACAAAAGTGGTGGAAAGGATTTGAGCTGCCTAGGGTAAGATTAGGGAGCAAAAGAAAGGTACTGACTCAAGGAACATGAAGGAGTTAAGGGGGGAGGATAGATCTTGGGAATTGGTTTTATTGCCTACACGCTGAGATGATCAGAAATCTAGCCACAAGTAAAAAGAACTAGCAAGCCTCCTAAAAGAGAGGATCTCCCAGGCAGGGGGCTCACTACCGCAGTTCCTGGTAATTGGGAATCCAATTTACCTGGATAGGCTTAATGGGATGTTGGTCAGCAAAGGCTGAAGCAGCTTCCTTGAGCAGAAGTCTCTTAGGTCATGGGGGTCTGCCTAGGTGAAAACCCACTTAAAACCAAACAACAAAAATCTTGAAGTAAAAATTGTTTTTAAAGCATGATATTTTCTTGTCTTTACATCAGATGGTGACCACAAGCTGACTTCATGGTAAGGTAGGATGGATTTCTGGAACATGGAGTAGTCACAATGAAGAGGAGATGTAATTGTAGCTACCCATTCCCACTACTGCTTCTCTGCCTTGCTGGTGTACCGTCTTGGAGTTTTTTAGCATTTACTATGTACCCTGATGGAGAGAGTAGCTTTGAATTTCAGAAGAGTTGAATAATGTGTTCTTAGTCCCTGCTGGTAAACAGCCTAAATATTAGTTCTTACTTAGGTCCGTGAGAAATGTTGTATTTGATTATCACAAGGCAAATCCATACTTGCAAAATCCTAAACTATGATTCCTGAGTTGCCCTACTTGTGACCAGATTCTCATCTGTGAGGGACATTCAGAGAAAATATGGGGATAACAGTGAAAAATCATATTATGTGAACAAGAAAAATTCTCATGGCAAGTAGTTTAACAGTTCTCTGGCTCAAAAAGCAGGTAACATTTCGTGCTATGTTTTCTCTATCTGTAAGCTGCCCTGGGTTCTTTTTATGGATTTTGGATTTCTTATCTCCTTGCCCCCCAGCTATTCTACAACATCGTTTTAGGCTGCATGTTGACAGCAGAGCTAGCCTTTCCTAATTGTTGCACGAGGTGTACTTGTTTCTCCTTAACTCCCAAAGTTTGATGAAGGCAGCAAAATATCTATGCTTACACCTCACACTGAGTATCTAATTACTTTAATTCTTTTGAAATCTTTAATCTTTTTTAGGGTAACAAAGTATTAATAACCAACTGTATTCATAACCAACTCTGCATTCATGATTTGCCTTTGTAAATGTCCTCTTGATGTCAGGCAAACGTGATGAACATTGAATGTTCCTGTGTAACAGACATCTACAGATGTACAGACAGGATTCTGACTGTACTGAATTGCCTCTCTGATTTTTGTTGTTTATTGTGTCTTCTGATTAGAAAAATGTTTAATGAGAGATCAGTTGACAAGAGTTTCACAGAAGTCCATAGCCTAAAATCACTTTTAAAGGGGATACATCAAAATAGAGCTAAGAATTAAATGTGAACTGTGAAGTTAAATGTAGCTAGAAAAAGCAAACCATGTGATTATTACCTACCTCTAATAATTATGTGTTAACCACAGCTTTGCACTGCTGAGACTGAACCTACATTAGAAGTTAATGCATTAAATGGCGTTACCATGTGCTTGAGGATGTAAAACCTCTTGGCTATCAGTTTGACAAATGTGAGTGCCTCTATCCTATGTGAAACACTCCCAAACTATGTGTGTGTTTCCCAGGTTTCTCTTGCAGAAAAACAGCTTTTAAATGGTATGTTGAACAAAGGAAGTCGTGTATCTTTTCCATAGGATCTGAGGACTGGGGATTTAAACATTGTCACATTAGGGCTTTCAGGCCCACTTGATCTGTACATAGCTGCTGGGGGATATGGTAACACCATTTTGGAAGGCTGCTTCCAAGCATGTTTATATTTGTGAATTTTTCATTGAGAACTATTTTTTTCTAAATGGAACAATCATCACCACTGAAAAAAACCCTAGCAAGTAAATAGGGTATTGCAAAAATATCTGAACTATGTATGCGGAAGCACATATTAAGAGTACTTGCTCTATGCTCTATTGTCCAAGGTAAAAGACAACCTGAGAGGAGCTGAAGAAGCTGCATCAAATGTGCTTACTCCATGGATGTCAGTATAAAAATTAAATACTCAGTAAAAACTGTTGTGTTCCCTAAAAAATACATTTCAAGTTTGTGCCGAGTGAGACATTCAGTATGGGGTTACCCAATACAGAAGGGAAGAAACAGTGATCTCCAAAGTCAAAGCCTTTTATGGACAGCCCATCTCCTGGCATTTTGGAGAAACTCTGCTATCAGTGACCCTGTGGAGGTCAAAGAGATGTCAGGACATGCATGAGAAGCAGAGAGACCCTAGGTAAGAAGATGGTATTGCTGCAACTAAATGTGAGACATCTCCAAAATTCATCAGTTGAATGAGATTACTGGTCTGTTTATATTGATGTTAAATACTGTGATGGTTCTGAAATGCTCTTTTTTTGCTGTTGAAAGAAAAGACCACTTAACAGGTTTTCCTCACTTCAGATGACATCGGGTGAAAAGGAAGATATTCTCAACATATTCTTTATACTGAATGGTTATTAAATTACTCCACTGAGTGGTTACAATGTATTGTAGAGTTAAATTTTCCGTTCACCGTTTTTAAGCTTTTGTGTTCCTTTTGTCTATTTGCCTGATTAGTTTCTGAGTTTAATAAAAATCAATGAACTGTTGGGAAACTGAGGGAAAACTCTGTAATTTCTTTTGAACTGTAGCTCTTGTCATGTCTTATTTTCCAAGTTACATATTCTCTGGGCAAATGTTTTCCCAGCGTCTTACCACCCTCACAGTGAAGAATTTTTTTTCCTAATATCTGCTCTCTCAGATTTAATCCATTCCCCCTTGTCCTGTCACTACATGCCCTTATAAAAACTCTCTCTCCAACTTTTTTTTAGGGTCCTTTCAGGTACTGGATGGTACTGTAGGTCTCCCTGGAGCCTTCTCCTTCCCAGGTCAAGCAATCCCCTCTCAGCCTGTCTTCTCAGGAGGGATGTTCCAGCCCTCGGATCATCTTCATGGCCTGCTCTGGATGTATTCCAAAAGGTCCATGTCCTTAAGTTGAGGATTCCAGAGATGGATGCAGCACTCCAAATAGCATCTCACCTGAGCAGAGGAGAGGAGCAGAATCCCCTTCCTCCCCTGCTGCCCACGCTGCTTTGGATGCAGCCCAGGACACGTTTGGCTTTCTGGGCTGTGAGTGCTCGTGGCTGGGGCATGTCCAGCCTTTCATCCCCCAGCACCCCCAGTCCTTCTCAGAACCGCTGCTCTCGATCCATTTGTTGCCCAGCCTGTACTCCTGTCTGCAGGACCTTGTGCTTGGCTGTACTAAATGCCATGAGGTTCACAAAAGCCCCCTTCTCAAGCCTGTCCACGTACCTCTGGATGTCATCCCTTCTTTCCAGTGTGTGTACAGCACCAAGCAGCTCAGGGCCATTGGCACACTTGCTGAGGGTACATTCAGTCCACTGGCCCTGCTGCCCACAGGCATGTGGAACAGTGCCAGTCCTAATGCCAGCCCCTGTGCAAGGCCGCTGTCACTGGTCTCTACTTGGACATTTGGTGTTGACCACAACACTTCTGAGTGAGACCATACAGCCCATTCCTTACCCATCGAGTGGTCCACCCTCTCCAATTTAGGATGCCCAGGAAGGATGTCATTTGGGACAGTGTCAAAGGCTTTGCACAAGTCCACATATATGACGTCAGTTACCCTTTCCACATCCATCAGTGTAACCCCATTTTAGAAGGCCACCAAAACTGTCAGGCACTATTGCCCTTAGTGAAGCCATGCTGGCTGTCACGAGTAATGTACTTATTTTCCATGTGCCTTAGCTTAATTTCTAGGAGGATTTGCTCCATGATCTTGCCTTCCACCAAGGTGAGACTGGCATCCTTTAAAAGGGTTATCTGCAGGTATGGGCTTGGGAATGGGACTGGACAGGCTGTATCACTGCAGAACAAGTAGATTCTGAGGAAGAGTATGGTCCTAACATGCAGTAAGGAGAGAAAGTTCATTGAGGAAGAGAAAATCTGTGTAATAGCAATCTGCACGCTCTCACTTTGAGAACTAAAAATGTTCAGGAAAGAGTTTTCAACTTGCCACATAAGTTGTTTATATTTAATTCACAAATGCAAGGAGGGAGATATCAATGTAGCAGCTGTGTTTTGACAGTTTTAGCCTGCTTGTGGAAGTGGCTTCCATGTTAACTCCCAACAGTGATGACAGCCAAGCCCTAGTATGAGGACCAGGAGCTACTCTGTTACATTGAGTGGCTGAGTTCATTTTCCCTTAGCAGCCCCCAGAGCGCTGTGCTTTGCACTGGCAGCTGGAAAGGTGCTGATAACACAGTGGTGCTTTGGTTGCTGCTGGGCACAGCATCAGCACTGTCTCCCCAGCATTCTTGCCTGCCCCATCAGAAGTTGGGGCTGGGCAAGGTCCTGGGGGAAGACACAACCAGGCCAGCTCACCCAAACTGACCCAAGGAATATTTCATAGCATATGACATCAGCCCAGATATAAAAGCTGAGAAAAGGAAGAAGAATTTTTTATTTTCATAGCTTGCCTTCTGGAGCAACTATTCCAGGTGCTGAAGCCTTGTTCCTAGGAAGTGGCTGAAGTGTTCTCTGTTTCCCATTGCTTGCCAATGGGAAATAGGGAATAAACCTATTTTTTTCTCTTTGCTTGTGCATGCTCAAATTTTGCTTTAATAAACTGCCTTATCTGAACCTCTGAGTCCTTTTCAATCTTATTTTCTCTCTGCTGTCTGGCTGGGAGGGAGGGTGATAGAGCAGTTTGGTAGGCATCTAGTGCCCAACCCATGCCAACCCACCACACCTGTGCACCAGTGAAGCAACTGCTTTGGATGCTCAATCTGGGAGAGCATGGAGGCTTTCATGAGGCTATTTCTGCAAGATCCAGCCTGAGCTTCTGTCCAGAACTCTCTTTGTGTTCTCTTTGCTTCAGACATGAGACAAAGGCTCTGCCTCACGCTGGGAGGGAGGATCCTACCTTATCCTTTTATGTGAAATCTGCAAAAGGTAAAATTGAAGTGAAAATGACACAAGTCAAGGCAAGTTTTTCTGTGGTTTATCTCCCTTCACGACTGCTTGTGAGACATGTGCTTATGCTGCCTAGAAAGCTAAGTATGCAAGACTGCTGTTGAAATTGCATACTGCCTTTGTTTAATTTAAAGGTTTCCCTAAGCACAGAGGTATGTTTATTTGCTGTTGTGCTGTCCAGAAGACTTTGTTTGACAACCTTCTTTAAATTATAGCCATGTCTTACTAAAATAAGCTCACTTGACCGAATTGCATTTTTATCTTTGTCCTAATACCCATTCTGCTTATTTTATCATTGAAACCTCCTTTGAATTCAGACCCTATCATCGTGTGGAAAGGTATCATTTGATGTAAACCTGTTGTCCAGGGAGCATTTGTCAGGGGTGTTCTTTCACAGCAGGTTAGACTACGAACTGTTGGGCATGGTGTAGAGATAGTTTATCCTGCATTGGGGCACTTTGGGGGACTATTTCTTACATTTCTTTAGATTCCACTTTACTTTTTTTTTTAAACACCACCCCCACTTCCTCTCAACCCTGTGAATTCTTAAACCAAGAAGAGTTTTGCTCTGGTGAGACTGTTTATTGTAGAGCCAATCTGTGAGATACATAGATAGAAAGGTGGAATGGGGCAAAGGTTCCTATAAATAGCAGAAAAATACTTCAGAGGAAATCAGAAATCTTAGTTAGATTGGGCATACATGCAGTCTGGTCTGTATGGTAGTGCTTTACAGATCAGCTATCCTCGGGAGGCACTTACTTTCCAGCATCCTTCCTAAATATCTTCTGAAATATGATGCAGCTCTCTGGTGAGGCCAAGTACAGGAGTCTGCTCAAGAGAAGTCCTGATGAGGCTTTCCAACACAAGCACAGGGCTCTTCCGTATTTTTGTACACAGCGCTCTATATAACTCCCTGTATGTGGTCAGAATGAGTCCTGCAGGGCAGTGATAAC
>OU383776.1:50110365-50145698 GCA_910950805.1 Acrocephalus scirpaceus scirpaceus
TCAGTGATTGGGAAAGGGGAAACACCATAACTATTTTAAATTAGGGGATGAAGGAAGGTCTGGGGAATTACAGACTTTTGAGCCTTACCTGAGTGCCTGGGAAGATCATGGAACAGATCCTCATGGAAAAATGTTAAGGCACATGAAAAACAAGGAGGTGGTCTGACACAGCCAGCACAACTTCAGTAAGGGCAAATTGTGCCTGACCAAACTGGTCACCTTCTGTGATGGGGTGACTGCAAAAGTTGGCAAGGGAAGACCAAGAGATGAGTCCTGTAAGGTCTTTGACACAGTCCTACATGACATCCTTATCTCCAAATTGGAGAGACATGGATTTAATTGATGGACTATTCAGCGGATAAGGAATTGGCCACAGAGGTGTGGTCAATGGCTCTGAGTCCAGGTGAAGGCCAGTGATGAGTGGTTTTCCTCAGGGCTCTCTCTTGGGACTGGTACTCATCAATATCTTTATAAATGGTATGCACAGTGAGATCCAGGGCACCCTCAGCAAATCTGCAGATGGCACAAAGCTGAGTGGTGCAGCTGACACTAAAGAAGGAAGGGATGCCATTCAGGGGGACCTGGACAAATGTGAGAAGCAGGCCCATAAGACTCTTCTGGAGTTCAGCAAGTACAAGTGTAAGGAGCTGCACTAGACTGGGGCAATTCCAAACGTGAGGACAGACTCACAGCAGAAGAAGGCACTGAGAGCAGCCCTGACAAGAAGGACTTGGGGCTTCTCATGGATGAAAAGTTGGATATGAGGCAACAGTGTGCACTTGCAGACCAGAGAGCCAATTGTGTCCCAGGCTGCATCAAAAGAAGTATGGCCAGCAGTTTGAGGGAGGTGATTATCCCCCTCTATTCTGCTTTTGTGAGACCCCACCTGGAGTACTGCATGCAGCTCTGCAATTCTCAGCACAAGACAGACAGAGATCTGTTGGAGTGAGTCCAAAAGAGAGCCACAAAAGAAGATCAGAGGGCTATAGCACCTCTCTTGTGAAGACAGGCTGAGAGAGTTGGGACTGTTGAGCATGGAGAAGGTTCCATGTAGACTTTATTGTGGTCTTTCAGTACCTAAAGGGGGCTTATCGAAAAGAGGGAGAGGGAGTTATTACATGGCCAGGTAGTGTAAAAAGGGGTAATGAATTTAAACTTAAAGAGGGCAGGTTTAGATTAGATATTAGGAAGAAGTTCTTCACTGAGAGGGTGGTGAGACACTGGCTCAGATTGCCCAGAGAAGTTGTGGATGCGCCATCCCTGGAGTAAGGCCAGGTTGAAGGGGGCTTGAGCAATCCGTTCTTCTGGAAGGTGTTCCTGGCCACAGTGGGGGGGATTGGAATTAGAAATTAGGACGAGAGGACACTATCTTGAGCTGTGTCAGGAGAAATCTAGTCTGGACATGTAAAAGAGTTTCTTCAAAGCCCAGGGAGGTGTAGAAGGTATTTAAGGAAAGACTGGATGTGGCACTTAGTGCAAGGTCTAGTTGACAAGATGGCTCTAGGACACAAGATTGGACTCGATGGTCTCACAGAGTCCAACCTGACTGATTCTGTGAGTCTGTGATCTTCAAGGTCCCTTCCAACCCACACTGTTCTACGACTCGGCGATACTATGACACGGGTATCACAGGAGGTGATCAATGGCAGGCGCTGAGTGGGAAAGCATTCAATACTCCCGGCCGCCGGGACGGGAGACATTTCCGGTGCCGCTTGGCGAAAGAGAAGGGCCAAAACAATAGCAGCGAGACAGCCGGTGTCCCGCGGGGAGCTGCGCGGCGGGGGCGGCTGGGGCGGCTGGACAGCTCCCCTGCGCGGCTGCTGCCGCGGGAGCGGCCGCCCCGCCCGCCCGAGCTGCCCCGCGCCCGCCCGCCCGCCCGCCCGCTCGCCATTTTGCGCGGGGCGCCGCCGCGGGCGCTGCTCCGTCCGCATCCCGGCCGCCCGCCCGGGCTGACGGCGCTCCGGCGCAGGAGGAGAAGGACGAGAAGGCGCAGAGATGGAGAGCGATCGGCTGGAGAGCCCGGTGAGCGCGGGGGGAAGCGGCGGGGCGCGGCCGCCGGGGCGGGGTGCGTCGCGCCTCTTCTTGTGCTGCGGTGGGCTGAAGGGTGTGTGCCTGTCTGCCTGCCTGTCTGTCAGTCTGTTCGCTCCCTCAGTGTGCGCCGACTGGTTCGTCCCTGCCCGGCTATCAACGCAGCTGGAGCGGCGGGCAGGGCTCGCAGGGAGCTCCGACGGGCGCGGTGCGCGGACGGGAAGCTCTCCCGGAGAGCGCCGGGCGGAGCGGGCGCTCGGCGGCCGCTGCCTGCGCCTTCCCGACACCCGGTGCTTGGCGGGGCGCGCTGGCGGGGGCGGCCGCGGGGGTCAAGGAATTACTGAAGAGCCGCACCGATCCACAGGCGGCTCTTTGTGCGATAGATAAAAGACGTAAATAAACATAAAAATAAATAAATAAATAAATAATGTTCCTGATTTGGAACTATTATCCTAAGGAACTCAAGACTGTTTCAGCCCTTAAATGTGAATTACACGTCAGGAAAGCCTAATGCTTAACCAGTCTGACACTTAATTTCTTTTTTTTTCTTCCCTCCTCCCCCTTCGTAAGCCAGCGAGCAAGCTAAACATTTGGAGTCCTATTGTTAAGAAGTATGGTTGCATTGGTTTCACTAGGTCCTTGGGTGGAATTAAGACTACTCCCCTTCTTTCTTCCCCTGCAATGCAGACATGACCTAAAGATGAACTGAGTTTGCCTAGTGGCAATGCTCACTTCACTTGAAATGAATGCTGTAAGTGCTTTCATAAATGTTAACTGTTTTAACTAGAGAAGTGCCTCAAACCAGATAAAACTGTGTGCATTTATTGTGCAGAGCTGGGGTTTGGTGACATAGAGCAGTGATGTAAGTCTTGGTGGCTCATGTTTTCCTGTGCTTACACTTGTTTCTCCCTCTTTCTATCATGAAGGTTGCCATTAAGGGTATTGAAAGAGAGCTTATCTGCCCAGCATGCAAGGAATTGTTTACCCATCCACTGATCCTTCCCTGCCAACACAATATCTGTCACAAATGTGTGAAAGAAATACTTTTTGCATTTGAAGACTCCTTTGCTGATGGAGGCTCTGAATCCTCTAATCAGAGTAGCCCTCGAATTAGAATCTCTGCTTCTAGCATGGACAGAATTGACAGGATTAATAGATCAGGTACGTATCAGAATTTGTGCATGTTTTCCTAATTTTATTATTAGACTGACTTGAGCTGAATGGTGTCTGCATTGGTAAAATGTCTTCCTGGTACTTCTGATGTGGTTATAGAGATGACTTAGGGATAGTGCTACTCTTGTTCATTTTGTGTCAAGAACAATGGGAATATTTTTAAGGACAAGGCACTCTTTCATTTCTAATAGATTTGTCTTTGTGGCATTCTATAAACCTTTATAACCACTGTGTTTGTTTATTTCTGTATTTCAGTTACATGGAGATGCAATAGCGTCATGTTCAGTAGCATGGAGATGTAGATTTTGGAGATTTCATTGCCTACCAGTGGTTTGCTCTGGTTTCAGCCAGCCCCAATGCAGTAATTCTGACTTCCTTCTAAGCCTGTGTAACTAGACTTTGCAAGCTAGTTTTGTCCTGCCCACTTCACTAAGTGTACAGTTTTCCATTGGCTATGATTTGGCTGCAGATTTGAAGGACAGATGACTGTCAGCAGACAGACCTAACTTTCTCCTTCATTGTGGTCTGCTTGAAGATTTAAGGAGTGCTTAGCTTTAGGACTCCTCATGCTCTGTGTAGTATTGTGCTAGAAAGATTCTTGCAGTCTTCGTAATCCATGGATGAGTTGGTCTGCTTTTATACAGCTGCATTGAAAGTGATTTGTGCATGCTTTACTTCATGAAAGATACCTCATCTTGGCTTTCCAGCTTTCTTCTGATGTAATTATCCATTTTAAAGCCACACTCCCCTGTGCTCTGGAAGAGTTACCAACAAAACAAACTCTAAAGCTCTGTATTACATTTTCTGTTACTGAAGTTCATCCTTCCCAGTTTTCACAGATCAAATGAGCAATTTCACCAGCTTTTTTGAAACAACTATGTAGTACTATTTAGTACTGAATTGTTAGTACTGGTACTCTTTCAAATCAGTTTGCTAAGCAAAAAGCCACTAGTCCTTGGTACTCCCCCTGCCACCACCACCCTGTCCTGAGATACATGTACACAAGTTTTTGCAGGAGTTCAAGTCTTTAAATCCACTGTGGTCTGCAACCATCTCAGCAAACTGATGGGAATATATCTCCTCATCTGACCTGCTAACAGAGAGGTTATTGCTTTCTGAAGACCTGTTTAATAAATAGCAAGGGAGGCTTGAGATTTGGAAATAATGAGCTTCCCCCCGCTTACCTCAAAGAGCGTTGGGCAGATGCACATCACAGGAAAATTATCATCTCAGACAGTTCAAATTTGCAGAATGAAAAGCATATGGAAATGGAATCATTAAAGAATAGATTTTTAAATTCAGATTAAACTGTCTTTACTTCTAATGTTACAGGCATTATAGCTTCATTGCTATATTGAGTGTGAGATTTGCTCTCAGACCAGTTTGATACCAGCAATGGTTGCCAGCTTGCAATTTACATTTGCACAGTTGTTGTCTTGCATCTGTAGTACTCCTACTGTGCATTGCCTTGCTAAATTTGCTTTGTTATCTGTAGGGGAATTTTCAAGACAACAGCTCCATAAGAGAGAAAATATAAGGAAAGCATCCAAAGTGGTGTCTCACATGCATAACAAAAACCTACTAGAACTTCTGGGAGGCTTGTGCAGGGCATGTCAGTGTCAAGACTTCAGTGTCACATTTCAAAATGCATATGACACCTTTTTCACAGTATGGGGTTTTTTTTTTTTTTTCTTCCTTCCCACTTAAAGAATCCCTGATGTCTCCATAAGGAATGTAATCTATTTAAAATGGGTTGGCATTTAAATTCTTGGTATGCCAGAAGGAGCTGGTCTGTATTTGGTCATGTTCTGTATTTGTTGTGCACACACAGCTTGCATTTACAAGTACAATTTATCTTAATGTAAAAGAGGCAGAATTCCTTTGAAATGGAGTGTATGTGCTGCTTAAAATCCCGTGTGTTGGTTTAAAAATACTCCTCTGTTTATATTATATTTGAGATCATTTTTAATTAACAAAATCTTGCTGCATATAACATGAAAATGAAGGCTATTTCTTATTGCTGTTCCATTATCTCTAATGTTGCTGTAATTAGTGTTGGTGTAATTAAAGATTGTAATGTGGTTATGTTGACACTTGTGTGAATGTTTGAAATATCTCTCCCTGTGCCCCTCCCCCAATGCCTTCTTTCTCCCTTTTCCTGTTGTGCTTAAATCTTACAGTTGTTTGATATGCTAGGAAATTAAATATTCTTGCCTTTCAACCCTGCAGGAATTTAACAGGCACAGGAGAGAAAAGAGTTGATGCTTTTCATTTGAACCATTGTAAACCAATGGTATATCTAATTTTTTGATGTCTAAACAGCTCTCTGTTCATTGTTTGCAGCCTCACAGAAGAGGTCTTTTGGGTGCAGAGGTAGAAATGCTTCACTTCTTGTGTTGGCTAGAGATAGTCTAGCATTTAGATTTCAAGTTAAATATTGTTGGTTAGCATATAGCTTTTTGTCAGTGGTCAAGTCCACAAAAAGGCTTTTGCAGTGAGCAAAGGTACAGCAAAGAAGTTCTATAAGGACAGCTTTTCATTCTGTGCAAGACTGATTTAAAGGTCAACTGGACTAGAATTTGGTTAAGGGTTTGGTTTTTTCCCTTGTGTGTATATGACTGACTATATATACACTGATGAGTGCAAAAATGCACACAGAACCCCAGCAATCACCGCACCACCTCCTCCACCCCCTGCTTTTTAATTTTCAGTTTATATGCTCAAGTTTCAATGAAACTGCTGTCTTACTGGTAATGAAGTGTGATTATTGGATTGTTCTTCCTTATGTTTACAGATAAGATATTGCTTCTAAAAGGTATGTAATATTGGCTCTATAGTATCTACGCCTGCTTAATCTGATGAAGAACAGATTGAAATTTATACCATGTTGATTTGAGTAGGTAGTTCTGAATCTCACAGTTTATCACAGCACATGAATATGTGAGGAAAACTAAACATTTTACACTTGCAGACTTGTAATATTTGGTGTATCTAATGACACAATCAGGTTGAAGGATAGTCTTTTAATTACATCTCATTTCCAAAATTGAGCTCATCTGAGCAGCTGAACCATTGTGTTGACTTCTTAAATAGTGATAACTTTTTTTTAATGGTTGGTCAAAAACAGGAGAAAAAGTCCCCAAATTCCTTGTTATTGTAGTATTGGCAGACACATGAGCAATCCATAGGACACCATAGGAATATGGTGTCCTTCAAGAAAGATGTTAACTGAGCTAAACACAAATCTGAATTTCACACTCAGGGGAGGACAAAGCAGCTGGTTGGAAGAGGAAGTTTAAATTGCCTCTGTTGAAAGCTGAAAGTGTCATAAACCAGAAATACCATGTGATACCATCAGACCTCTTGGAAAACTGTGTCTACTCTTTTTGCAGAAAGCTCTTTTGATTTGTGAAAAACTAAAGTATCTGAAAGTAACATTTTAGCTCTGCTGTCTTCTCTTATGGGGCCTCTCCCTTCCCTCTCCCTTCTCCCCTTTACCATTTCCCTTTCCCCTTTCCTTCCCTTCCCTTCTCCCCCTTCTCCCCTCTCTCTTTCTCTCCCCCTTCCCTTTGCTATACCCATCTTTACTCCTTTCCTTTGCGATACCCATCCCCCTTTTCCCCTTCCCTTTTTCCTTCCCCCTAAAAGCCCATCCAGAAACATTAACTGAGTTATGGGGTGGCCATACACATTTCTATTTAAAAAAACCCCCAACCTTTCAAGAGAATCCAGTTGACTTTTAAATCTTCTTTTATTTAACTTTCACACATTTAATGTCCATGTCTTCCACAACCATAGAATTCTGGTAATACTGTTTACTTGAAAAACACAACTTTAAGATGTCTTATCCCTTTGGAAACCTTCACTGCAGCTCAGACTTTTCAGAATTTCAAGTGTTTGTACCTCTCCTTGGGAAGATGATGTTTAAACACTGTCTTTAAAAGACATACTTAAGATGCCTCCTTAACTTGAGTCTTTGCAATCTGTATGGTATTACTTGTGAGTCGGACCATCAGTGTACGTTGTGATATTTTTTTTGTAACTGATTGAGCAACTTATTGCAAGTGGAGCAATCTGTTTATAAATCACAGTGGAAAATTTCATGTGATGATTTCTAATAGTTCACAAAATACATATTTGCTTTTTGTAAACTGAATTGGCAAAGTGTAAAACAGAATGTGGGTAGGAACAAAGTTTCTCTGAGTTACACATCTAAATATGTCTACAAAATCCAAGGGATTTGTTATTCTGTTATTTTTTCATTTGTGCTTTTTGTTTATTTGGATTTTTTTTTTTAATATAACCAGAATTTAGTTTCAGTGAATTGGATGCAGTACAGACAGACAGGAAAGATGGTGTCCAAAGTAATTCATTACTTCATCAGTGCTTTCTTCTTAAAACATGAGTGTAGAAATCCTTTAAGCAGAAAGCAAGCGAAAGTGTTAATATTTTAACACTCACTAGGCAAAAAGAGAATGTATTTCCTTATTTTTTGAGTATTGAAATGGCAGAACACGCCAAGAAGCTTAGCAAATAAATTTCCAGAATTTAAAACAGGAAAAATACCCACCAGCCTAGACCCTCAGAGTGCTGTCAATGAAAAGGGATGAGACATCTGAAGGTGTGCAGGATTTCCTTGATACTGGATTGCTTTCCATAAACAATGTCACCAATCTTTTCAGAGCATGGCTCATGATGACAGTCTCATTTCGGTCCACCACAGGCAGAATGAAAGGCCTCCATTGCGATGGATATGAATTTCAGATTGTATTTTTAAACTTGACCACTGCACCATGTTTTTTTTCCCTTGCTATCTTGCTTTGTCATTGTTTGCTCTCTGCTCTAGCATACTTCTTGTAGGCAGTCCCAATATGTGCCGCATTGTATGATTTTCTTAGTTTCAGCAAATGTTTGTATTCTAGATCACTTTTTGTAGCTGTTGTCTGCATGGCACTGCATGTGAAGTAATCTTTTTGTCTAGGACATTGTAGAAGTCTGTGTAGAAGATTTCTCTGTGTTCCTGTGTGCAATGCTAGCTTGAAGCATACACTGGAAATACTGTTTGTGATTCACTGTTGTTGCTGTGCCTTGCATGCATATGTTGCTGTGTATGCCAAGTTATAGGTACTGCAGGATGTGCAGTAATTAATTCACTTCAAGTAAGTACTAAAAAAATGTGAAATCAGACAAAAATCTCTGCTAGCTTAGGCAGAGAGTTGCATACCTGTGCCTTGTGTCACCCATCCCATTCTGTAAATGCAGCCTGGTTGTTCTGCTCAGAACTTACAGAAAGGCATGACACCACGCTGGGTGGGAGACTGCCAGTGCATGCACACTTACCCGTGCTCTGATTGTGACCTCTTAGCTGACAGTCATGCATAACTACCACATGTCAAATTTCAAGGATATTTAAAGAAACTAATTCCTTATAGGAGTGTTTGTTTGGTGTTTTATTTGAAGAGACTGGAAAGGGCATGATAGGAATGGAAGTTATGGATTGTTAGGTGAAGGAGCAAGAGGAGAGCAGTCTAAGGCAAGTGTATTTTGGGTAGCATCACAGGACACTTCAGAAAGAAATAAAGCATGAGCAGTTTTGATGGGAAAATACTGGTTAAATACAGAGAAGAACAAATTTCTCTTCTTGGAAGAAGAGCAAATTTCAACATTAAGAATTCAGCTTTAAGTCATACTTCCATTTACAAAGTTTTTAGTGTCCTGGTTTCAGCTGGAATAGAGTTAATTATATACTGGAGTACATACTGGAGGGATAACAATAGTATAAAAATAGTAATACAAAAGAGAGAGAGGAATAAAATCCAAGAGAAATAAGTGATGCACAATACAATTGTTCACCCAGCACCCACCCTGTCGCACTTCACTGCCCCTAGTTAATCTCCTGGACATGACATTCTATGGTATGGAATAACCCTTTGGCTGTTTGGGTCAGCTGTCCTGGCTCTTCTCCCTCCTGGCTTTTCATCTACCTGCTCTCTGGTGAAGCATGGAAAACTGGAAAGTCTTGGATTTAGGGTAAGCACTACCTTAGCAACAGGCAAAACATCAGTGTGTGATAACCTCATACTGAATCCAAACCACAGCACTGTAAGAGCTACTAAGAAAATTATCTCTAACCCAGATGAAATCAGGAAAGTTAGCTATATCAATATGCTGTGCTCTCAAAGAGATCTTAAAATAATGCACCAGCTTACAGAAGATGGAGTTTTTTGTTTCTTTGTAACGAGAAGCTGAGAGGATACAAGTGAAGCCTAAAGACTAGCTTAGCCTGGCTTTGAAATACATAAAAGATTCTCTCTGGTCATTGCAGCCTGTGGGTTCATGAGCGAGACGTGATGCACTCCTGGTTTGGTAACCTCAGGAATATTACCTTGTGAATAACTTCTGAGTCTGTGTGAGCCATCTCCTTAACAGACTCAAAAGGCTTCTTATGTTAATGGCTTTTCTTGAGCGTGTGATTTTATTTTGGAGAGAGGGGGAAATTGGTAGGAGTGCAGTTTCTCTGCAGTTCCCCCTTTAGAAATTAATAAAGATAGATGTACACTGTTTAACAGATCCTTGTGGAGATCTGTGGTTCCTCAGTTCAGGGTAGAGTAACCTCTCAGATGTAAATACCTCAGATTCCGCTTTGGTGTACAGGGCTTATTTAGCGGCTCTCCTTTATTGAGACCTTTCAGGAGGGGCCAAGTCAGCCTTAACATTTTTTGACTAAATGATTTGACTGAGATGTCATACTGTTCCCTCATTTTCCTGTTCTTTTAATGATGCCTTTTGGGATGAGTAAAAGTAAGTTTGAACTCAGCCAAAGCAAACTTCAGGGAGCTAAAGGTTCGCTATATATTCCTGTTGGTCTGGAGAGTAAGATCTTTCACTTCAATATGTTAAGAAGCTGTTGCTCTCTACATATGTAACCAGTTAGTCTAAAACCACTTGGCTTCCATGAGGTTTTTTGTTTATTGATTCAAAAGGTTACAGATTGAGTGCATCCAAAACTAGATAAAGAAGATGGAATTGGAAGAGCTAAACTTATTTTAACATAAAATTAAGTTTTAGAGTAGTATTTTATAATGTACTTTGAAGTCAGACATTACACTACCTTGTCAAGGCAATTGTATTCACTTTGGCTTGGCAGACTGCATATGAATTGGTGTTGTACTGGTTTGGACAATGTGCTACTGTCTGGAATTGGTTCGTAAATTCCTGTGCTTCTTTTAAAATCTCAGCCAGCTTGGTTTATGCTCATCCTAAACTGGGTTTTGGTGTCTACACAGGCAGAAAACGCAATTCACTGACCCCTAGATCAACTCTGTTTCCTTGTCCGAGTTGCCAGCGGGATATTGATCTCGGAGAGCGTGGCATCAATGGCTTATTTCGCAACTTCACTTTGGAAACCATTGTGGAAAGATACAGACAGGCAGCCAGGGCAGCCATTGCTATTATGTGTGATTTCTGCAAGCCTCCACCTCAGGAGTCCACAAAGAGCTGCATGGATTGCAGTGCAAGCTATTGCAATGAATGTTTCAAAATACACCATCCTTGGGGAACTGTGAAAGCCCAGCATGAATATGTGGGACCAACCACCAACTTCAGACCCAAGGTAAGTATGCTGTACCTTACAGAATTCAGGTTGCAGCATTCTCATGTAGCTGCAGACATATCTGTGCAATGATGGTTGCTTTTAGGATCATGACTGCTTTATTGACTATTGCTGTTAATTATTGAGTGAACCTCAAGCTTTTTGCTCCTTGCTGATGGTCAAGTGGCTGTTATTGAATGGAACATTGAGAACATACAGGGATTGAATCTACACCCTTAGTGTTTCTGGCACATTACTCTTGGGCATCTAGAATGGGACTGCCTAGGGAGGATGCCTGTGTGTGGTAAACTTAAAAGTCCCGACACACCTGGCCTCTTCCATGTCCCCTTTAGGCACATCCCTTTGGATGCTTTATGCTTGAACTTGATCCATCACCAAGCATCTTATTTCTCTCCTTCCTTGCATCTAACAAGAGCAAAAGTTGGAGTTAAGGTCTCCATTGTTATTACATGGTTATTTTTTTATCTATAGCAGAAAAGATAAAAATGTTATGGCAAAAATTCTGCTTTATACACTGGTGCTGCTGTTGCTGCATTCAGACAAAACAGTGATAACAAAATGCCACTACCTTTGTGTCTTATGCTGAGCATGGTGCAGTACATGGCAGTGCCTAATTGAATTTGTTACATCTCATATGTCACGTGTCACAGAAGCCATCTTGCTAACCAGGGACCTCAATAATGGCCTTAATGTCCCAGCACATGCTGTGTGCATGTGCCTCCTGGCTGGAGGTCCCACAGATGCCAGAAATGCTGATGGTCAAGGAGTCCTGATTAATTATGATTAAGTAAATTTGATAATTGCGCAGTGTGTAAGAAACTCTTGACTGCTGGTGTACCTTCCTTCTGAGACTGGAGAAATTTGAGCCTCTAAAGTTAGCAAGCTGGCAGATAGTGAGTATCCAGAAGTCCACTTGATGGTGTTTTCCTTGAATCTAAAACATTAATTTCAGTTAAAAGCTTTATATGCTTTCAAATTGCACACACATTGTGTGAAATGTCCCTCTATTGGATAAATGAGAAAGGTGAAAGTTTGCATACCATCTTGTAACTCTTGCTTTAAAATGCTATACAGCTGCTTAAAAACTTCTTTTCTATGGCATCTAAATCCTCACAGCTGCAACATTGCTGACATCTTGTGATCCCTCTGCACTCCTAAAAGTGCCCTATGGTGTTATACTACATGCAGACTGAATTCAGGATTAAAAGTCAGTAGTTGAATTCTCTTGAAGCAGAGCAAAATGGGGTGAAGTGGTTTAGATTATTTTGACGCTGATGTATTGAGTATGTGTGCGCATGTGGGATTTAGTGTTTCTAATTAATTTTAGATACATCTACTTTTTTGAAAACTTCTCAGCAGTGGTAAGCTGATCTTAACTGTACTATTATAGAAACTTTTCTGAGGACTGTTTGAGCTTAATGTAAAGAAAGGAAAGTGCATTTTTCATTTTTCATTGCACTGCATTTTCAAGACATGGGCTGAAAGCGTGAAGTATTTGTTGATTTCCTGAACAATGTTCTTAGTCACCACTTCAATTTACAACCAGGCTGGAGAACACTTTGTAGCACGTGTGGTGAGGATGAGAGAAGCACAGACTGAGATGATTGTTCTTGAGTTTTAAGAGAAGACAAGGCAGTCTGCTGACCTCTGCTGTCTCTCACTTGCAGGATGTAATTCTTGCTTATATGAGGAGATGAATAAAAATATGCATTTTCTGTGAGGTATGGCTATACATTGCTGTGGAAGAATTACTTCCACAGACTAACTGAGTGACTAGTTTTTTTCGAGATGGTTGCCTGCACAGCTGGTTTTCTTGGTAGCTTCCTTTTTTCTGTTTTTTATTTCCTTCCAAATCCAGTAGTCAATCCAAATGGGATTGCTAATTGCATATTTGGCTTAATGATAGTCTTAAATTGCTGGTGAGACTGGTGTCTTTGGGCTTTTCACCATAACCTAATATAACATTTGAGACTTGAAAGCTGGTTTCAGGTTTTAGCTTATTGTGTCCATATTTGTGCTGCTCACAATTTTCTATTTTTATGCCCTTTTTCTGACCTTTCTCAAGTAGGGGCATATTGAAACTGAAAAACTTCCTCAAAAGCTCCTCTTTGGTACCTTCTGTGGAATAGACGACCCAAATTTTGTCTTTCAGTGCTCTAGAATGAGGCAAAGCATGCATTTGTTTGTTTGTTTTAAACCAACACACATGCACACACACACTTTATATGATTTAATCTGTTGCCTGAGCTTGGACTTGAGTAGCACTTTTTTTAACTCTTTGAGCATTTATTTCAACAAGTTCAACTTTGGAAAGATGCTTTTTAGCAAACACCAGCTTTCTTGCAATGCTGTTTGAGCTAATCCTGGAAGTAGCGCTCAGTGTGAACAGCTTCTAACTGGAGTCAGGCAGAAAGATTGAAACATTGGAGTCTTCTGTCTTTAAAATGACTGTAGCTGCTGGTGGTGGCTGCACTTTGTTGCTCCAAGAGCAATGGCTATGTGACTTATAAAATCTAGTTAAGCTTTATATTGCTACAGTGTTATGTCAGCTCTTGCTTTAAGAAACAGTTCATAGCTGTTGCAAGAGACGCTGGCATGAGCATGGTTAAGATTGACAGGCTGGGTGTGTTATATATTGCGTTTACAGCTCTGAGCAGGAGTGTAGAGTCCTGGAGGCATTGCAAACACAGGGTTTAGCAAAAGATTGATTGCTATATGGAGGCTACACAGACTGCTAGAGGCTTACTTACTGTAAACCTTGTGAAACTGTGTGTGTTCATCTGCTCACTTTCAGTGGCATTGACAGATATAAAAGGTCGAAGATAAACTGACTATAAAAAGTTCACTGATGAAATCACATGCTCCTTTGGGTTGATTGGGTGTTTTGATTTTTTGTTGAGAACCTCCATTTTTGGAAGTTCACTGGTATTGTCTCTGCTCTTTTTTTTTTCTCCACAGATTTTGATGTGTCCAGAACATGAAATGGAGAGAGTGAACATGTACTGTGAAATCTGCAGAAGGCCTGTTTGTCATCTTTGCAAACTGGGTGGAGGTCATGCAAACCATAGAGTAACAACTATGAGCACTGCCTACAAAACCCTTAAGGTAAAAGAAAATATCATTGGACCTGGCCTTACAAAGGGGAAGAGTACTTCTGATGTGAGGGCAAACTCCCACTGGACAGAAGCCAGGATGTGTGTTTAGGAGACCCTGAACTAGTCTTGAGGCCTGTTGTTGTGCAGCATTGTTTAGTGTATATATTAATGTGATGTAGGGTACATTTTAGAAACTAAACTGTGTTTGCTATGATGCTTGAAAACATAACCTCTGAAATGTGCTTTCGTATTATTTCAGCTAATTGTACAGCAGCAGACAGTGCAGAAGGTTTAAGCAGTTAATCAACTTTACAATCAACTTTTTTTAATATAAGTGTTCAAGTAGCTTGTGGTAAAGGATACTTAAGAAATACTTCCGAAAAACTTCCATCTGAAGTAGCTGTTGATATCTTTGTATGTATATGTGTGTGTTTCTGAAGCTGCATAGCTGTTAATTTCCTAAGCAATGCACAACAGACAAGACTTGCAAACATCAATTTGTTATTAAATCTGGCACCTACTTCCTCTTCTTCCTTTTCTTCCTCTGTTGCTGTTAGGAGGAAAAAAAAGGGAAAAGAAAAGACCAGATTAGTCCACCTTGTGGTCTTTGGCCTCCTCACCAGTTTGCAAGGCTTTTCCTGTGCAGCTGTTAACTCTTGCAGCTAAGGAGGTATGGGGGCAAATCTGTGGTTTGAACTACCCCTTTTTCTAGCAACTTTTACTACAAATGGGTTAATAACCGTCAACTCCTTTCTGTAAGTTTAATGTTCTGAAGCTTCTTTTTCCCAGTCTAAGAGAGGGTGATTCCTGGGCGATTGGGAGCCAGCTGATACTGTTACCTCTGATCCTTAGAGCCTGTGCCACCAGTCTTGCTCACAGCTGCTTTGCAGTCACTGCAGGTCACCAAACAATTCTCCACAGGACTGCTGCTCATAACTGGTGTCACGCTGTTGTCGTTGTGGCTAGATAAACTGAGGCCTAGCTGGATGAACTGCCTGTGCTGGTTGTCACTTTGTGTGAAATGCCCTATTCTTGCCATTTTACTTCAACAGGAGAAGCTTTCAAAAGATATTGAGTACCTCATCAGTAAGGAGAGCCAGGTGAAAGCTCACATCACACAGCTGGATCTGCTGCTGAAAGAAACAGAGGTAAGAGTGGCTTGCAGGTTGTCTGGGGTTAGCCTTTGTACAGACACAGGAAGGAATCAAAACTGTTTTCAGTGAAGTGTTTCAAACTTTGGGTTTTTCAGTTAAGCAGTAAAACAATTTTTGAGCAGTTTATGGTAGTACTGAATCACACACGGTAAGGTGTAGTCCTGCCAGTATGGGAAGCAGACAGAGGGAAGTTCATTTTTAGGTGCTGCTGTAAATTTAAATGAAATAAAGCTTACTTGGTACCTTAACCAAAGTGGGTTAAACATAGGGAATTTGTGTATTTATGATGGTGCACTATTTACTCTGCCTGTTTACCTTGAGAAAGTCAGAATTAAGGACAAAATCTCCCAGCAGAAGAGTCACTTACAAACTGAAAAATATGAAGGCAGAGATTGCAGAAGCTCCTGGTACTGGTGTGTCTTGATTACAGATTGCCTCTGTGTTTTGCAGATCCATTTATCCAGGGCAGTAGTCAGAGGTGGCGCTATGGTTCAGAGGGCATACATGAGAAGCTGGGCTGGACCCTCAGTTCAGGGTGATTGGGGAATGTGGAAGAGCGTTTAGCTCTTGGGCATGAAGACTTCAGAGACTGTCATGTTTTTACAGTGCTTTTCTGTGAGCTATCTAGACAAATGTAATGCATAACTCAAGGATCAGAGGACTACTTTCCTGCTTTTCATTCTCTGTTAAAGAAGGCAAATGCTGACTAGCTTGGGTGGTGTGCTGATCTTATTTTCAGTGCTGAATAGCATAACAAAGATTATCAGTCTTGTCTGGCAAATGGATGATTAGATTACTATAATGTCTTGAACAACCTTAAGTATGTTTCTGTACAGAGCCACAGTGATATAGAATCAGTCTGAAATGTCTTTTGTTCACTCCTAGTGCAACAGTGAAAGAGCTAAACAAGAAGCATCTCAGAGTTTTGAGAAATTGTATCATGTCCTGGAAGAGAAGAAATCTGCAGCTCTTAGGGCAATTGATACTTCCAAGAATAGAAGGCTGGAAAAATTGCAAACACAAGTGGAAGAATACCAAGGGCTCCTGGAAAATAATGGCCTTGTAGGATATGCTCAAGAAGTGCTTAAAGAAACTGATCCGTCCTGTTTTGTTCAAACAGCAAAACAACTTCATGTCAGGTATCTTAAATATCTTCTGTCTGAGGTGCAGGTACTGTTCCAGGATGTCTGTGAAGTTGTATTCTTGGGAGATGATAGTGATCATGTTCAGTGGAAATTCCTGCATTAGAGTGTGCATTAAGAAACAGCACTCTGGAGACGAGTGCACTTGTCCTGCCACAATGTCTAGCCTTCTTCAGTGGGACAGCAGTGGAACGGGTAGTCTATTTAGCTCCCTGACAAATTCCTTGTCTCAGAGATTTCATCAGGTATTTGGAAGTTAATCTAACAGGTCTCTTCCGGCTTTAAGCATTTTGATCTTCGTGTTGTCTAGTAGCTCACATTAATTTTGTTCTTTGAACATAATACTCCAAATTGTTCAAATACTTTGCCAACTGAATGACTGCCTGTTCATTATCTTTACACTGATGTACAAAAGGCCTTTAAATTTTGCATTTGAAAATCTTTCTAGAGAAACAGAAATTTCTGGGAGACATCAGTAGGAACATGAAAGCAGAACTTTTTTTTTAAAGCAAAACCTATAATTTTTTACTTTAAGTAATGTCCAACTTGAATTGCCTTTTTTATCTTGTGCTATCCCACTTCTGTGTTTTTAGAATCCAAAAAGCTACTGAGTCTCTGAGGAGCTTTAGGCCAGCAGCTGAAACCACTTTTGAAGACTTTGTGGTGGACACTGCCAAGCAAGAAGACATCCTTGGTGAATTGTCCTTCCATTCCAATGGTAAATTCTGAGAGCATTAGGTCCTTCTCAAGTTTTAAGCTTTAAGAGCTTCCCTGGAGAAAGAAAAACTTGCACAGGGCAGCAGTTGCAGAGCTCAGTGTTGTGACTTGCGTTGTTCCTTCTGTCTTCACAATTCAGAAAACATTACCTGGCAGCAGTGTTA
The DNA here is from genome assembly GCA_910950805.1 of Acrocephalus scirpaceus scirpaceus. Lineage (NCBI taxonomy): Eukaryota > Metazoa > Chordata > Aves > Passeriformes > Sylviidae > Acrocephalus > Acrocephalus scirpaceus. The sequence goes on from OU383776.1 coordinate 50,127,451, forward strand.
GTTTCAGCTTTCATAAAGAAGCTAAAATGACATTGCTTTCAGTACCAGTTTGCACTGGCTTCCAAAATATTGTAGTTACATCCCACCCAGTCTTTCTAAAAGCTTTTTATTGCATAATAGAAAGTAATAGTTTTTAAAGCTGCCAGCAAAAAAAGGCTCAAGCCTTTCAAAGTAAAAACAGAAAATAAGGGATTTAAGTGCGTGAACAGAGAACCATCCTCATCTACTCCTTTAGAGTCAGACTCCCCCCTTTAAAAGTGCTATAGCTCAGCAAAGGGCTTGTGTCTTGGTTTAAGACGATTTTAAGAGGTGGATGCTTTAAAATGAGTTTCGTCCCAATATAGTTTTAACCAATCCCTTTGCACCCATAATGAAAAACAAATATGAGTAGATAGAAGTGAAAAAATAATAGTTTTCTAAAAAAACAAAATAGCAACAGGCCAAAAATAACAGTAATAATCCCTAGTTACAAAATGGCTGAAATCTCACAGGAGCACAGATAGATGTGTAATACAGTAACATTTTGGGTTACCCAGGACTGGTTGTATGGTTAACTCCAAAACAAAATGCATCTAAATGTCAGAGGCTTTTTTCCTCATGTGTTATAGGTCTAGAAATACCAGAAATTAATGAAGAGCAGAGCAGAATGTACAACAAAGCTCTGATCAGCTGGGAGTGCCCTGGGAAGACAGATTCAGCTGATATCTATGTTCTTGAGTATCATAAGCTTAATAAGGAAGAGGAAAGTGTGATATGGCAGAAGACTGAAGTTTGTGGCAAGAGCAAAATATTATCTGATCTTGATGATGACAGCAAGTATGCCTTTAGAGTTCGAGGATACAAAGGGTCCATCTGTAGCCCTTGGAGCCGAGAAGTTATTATGCGTACTCCTCCAGCTCCAGGTATGCGGTTTTCTTATGCCTGTCAGTGTTAAGAGCTGAAAGTAGTTTCCAGTAGATCCCAGATGTCTCCTACACTGTTACCAGTTTCATAAATGTTTAGAAACACTGTTACAGGTTAAGTAGGTAACATATAGACGCTCTTAGCTTGCATGCTGTTCCTGGTAGCCTTTAAAAGTGACAAATTCTAATGCCAGTATGACTTAAAATGTAGTTTATAGCACAGAAGGCCAAATACAAAACTAAGCAGAATTTTTTGGGGATACTGTTTTTCAGTTTTCAGTTTTCTTTTCGATGACAAATGTGGGTACAACAATGAACATCTCCAGCTGAACCCAAGAAGAACCTCTGTGGAAAGTAGGGCTGGATTTCCTCTCCTTCTTGGATCTGAGCGCTTGCAGGTTGGGTGCTATACAACCCTGGATTACATCATTGGTGACACTGGGATTGCCAAAGGGAAGCACTTCTGGGCCTTTAATGTGGAAGCCTATTCATACCTGGTGAAAGTGGGAGTTGTTCCTAGCAACAAGATACAGAAATTGTTCCACAATACCCATGATGTCACCAGTCCAAGGTATATTGCATTCTCTTGCTTTAATGCATGTTTTACATAAGGAGATGGCTTTTTAAAAAGTAAATTAAGAGCAAGTCTGGTCTCAGTATGCAAGGTGAACCTAACCAGTGAAAAGTTCAAAGGATATGATGTAAGCAGGCTGTCCATTCATCTCTATTAGCAGAAAGATGTCCTTACTATCCAGTCCTATTTTCTTTCTTTTTGAGAAAGAAGTCAGGTTCCTGTAGATTGCCAAGGAATGTCAGTTGAAGCAAGAAGGTTAAAAATAGGTGTAAGTTTTAAGATTGAAGCAATGCCTAATTATCAGTAGTAAGACTCTGCTTTAATTCCCTTAGCATTCAAGGTTTGGCAGCCTTTCAGAGGTACAGTATTCACTGTACATATTTGTATGGTTTTGCAGTAGCTGTGTCACAGTGGATTCCAAGTCACTGGCTTACCCAAGGCTGCATGTTTACATACTGTATGGGAGTGCTACTGAGCACAAGCCAAAGTACAGTGGGCAAACCAGTAAAAAGATTCCCATCTCACAACTACAGTTGTAGCAAGCCTGGATGTGTTTAGGAACTGCAGGCAGGGAGGCTATATCCTGGGGCCTCTTTTTCCAAAATTAAACAAATGTTTGGCTTCCTCCTGTATAACACGTGGGAAATGAGTCAGCATAGTCTTGAGCTACTTAAAGCCAGATGAAGCCATTTGCAAAGTGAGAAATTTGATCTAAATTTGCTGATTTCTTTTTCCTTCTCCACACAGATATCTGCAAAATTTTAGCTGACACAGACACAACTGCCCCCACAAGCATCCCAAAACTGAAATCCTAAGTAGGGAATGTTTGTACTGAAGAACACATGCTTCTCCAAGTGTCTTTATCTGGGGACAGAGGTGGAGGAAGCATGTAGACTGACAAAATATGTCTGCAGACTCTTCAGTAGCCATCTGGGAAACTGTTCAGGGAAGTCTTCTGACAGAGCACTTTGAAAAAAGCCCCCAAACTTAAACCACTAAAACACTACCTTTTGTTTTGTGAATTTTACAGATACTGTAACATAGCAGCATCATGGAAAACTCTCAGGACATGTTCTTGTATGTAAAGATTGGTCATATTTGCTAAGTTACTTCTCAAGTTAATTTACTGTACCTGTAGTTTCATTAATGATTGCCTAGCATAAGTACATTTACATAGATCCACTCTTTAGTAAGCGTTCTGTGGTCTTGTCCTTATTTCAGTTCAGCTGTTATTGTTTGAAGTAACCCAAGTAAGTCTTCTCCATCTACTAAATGCATCTTCCTTCCTGGCTTAAGTATGTATAACTGGTGTAAGCAAAGGCTGATGGGGTTGAGTGCTATGGGTGAGTGCTATGACTGGAGTGCCCTGTTGGTTACAGGCTCTTCAGAGGGACAGGGAGGACAGATTAGGTGGGGGTGGCACTGTCTGTAACATAATGTCTGGAATGTGTATGGAGCCAGCAATTGGCAGTTGCCGCAGTTGAGAACCTCTAGGTAAGGATTAAGGGGTAAACAAAGTGGATGTCATTGTGGGAGTCTACTAGAGGCCACACAGCCAAGATGAGGACACTGATAAATTATTCCTTAAGGAACTAAGGAATATCTCTACATCAACCACCCTTGTCTTTGTAGGGCACTTCAGCTTGCCAGAAGTTATCTGGGAGCACCACATAGATGATACAAACAGGTCCAGAAGAGTCCTAAAACATTTGGATGATAACTTCTTGGTTATGAGTACTAAGGGAGCCAGCTGAGAAAGGTGCCCTTTTTGATTCTTTCCTTGTTGACAGAGAGGATTTTGAGAGCAAAGTGGAGATGAGTGGCCATCTTGGCCACAGCAACCATGAAGCAATTGAGTTTAAGATCTCTGTTGTCAGGAGGAAAAGTGCCAGCAAAACGTCAGCTCTGGACATGAGGAGAATAAACTTCAGGCTTCTCAGGGTTCTGGTCAGTAAAGTCCCCTGGAAGATCACTGTTGAAGGTGCTGATGTCCATCAGTGCTGGTCACTTTATAAGCACCGCCTCCTAAGGGCGCAGAGGCAGGCAATTCCAAAACATCATAAGTCAAGCAGGCGAGACAGAAGTCTGGCTTGGGTGACCAGAGTTCTTCTAGAGCTGAGGAAAAAACAAAAAGGGTACGGTCAATAGAAGCAAGGTTGGGCAACATGGGAGAAATAAAGAGATGCTTCTTGACACTTGAGGGAGGAAATTCATGTGGCCAAAGCCCAACTGGAGTTGAAGCTGGCCAGAACTGTGGGGAACAATAAAAAGAGTTTTTTAAAGGTACATTAATAGCAGAAGGCAGTCAGAAATACCATTGGCCTGTTACAGGAGGAGGATGGTCACCTCACTAAGAGGGACAGAGACAAGACAGGTATGTTTAATGCTTTATTTGGTTATCAACACCAGTGGAGGGCTATGGGGGTCCCAGAACTTGAAGACCACGAACGTGACAATTATAAACTCCCAGCCAATCCCAAATTTGTGCAGGATTTGCTGTTCCAACCGAATCCCCTTAAGTCTGTGGGGCTTGATGGGATTTATCCTAGGGTACTGAGCTGGCTGATATCATTGTGAAACCTCTCTGATGTTTCAATGGTCTTCGGAGGTGCTAGTCAACTGGAAGCTGGCAAATGTTGTCCCTGTTTAAGACTGGCAGGAAAGCTAACCCTTGTAACTACAGGCGTGTCAGTCTCACTTCAGTGACTGGCAAATTTATGGAGATTATTCTGGGAATTACTGAACAACACCTGAAGGACAATGCAGTCACCAGGGGAAAGTTCTGCTTGAAAAATTTACTTTTCTTTCATGACAAAAGAAACCCACTGAGCTGACAAAGGGAAGCCAGTTAGTGTAATCTCTTTTAATTTCAGTAAAGTTTTTGATGCTGTCTCTCCCAGGATCCTTCTGGACAAACTGTTCAGCACACTGCTGGATAAACACATCATGTGATGGGTGAGAAACTGGCTCATGTTTGGGTTATAACACAAAGGGTTATAGTGAATGGGGTGACACTAGACTGGTGACCCGTCACTGTGGAACCCCAGGGCTCCATCCTCAGCTCTGTGCTATTCATCTTCATGAATGGCTTGGACCCAGGACTGCAAGGGATACTAAGCAAGCTTACAGATTATGCAAAACTGGGAGGAGCTGTTGACTCCCTCAAAGGCAGGGAGGCCTGAAGAAGATCTTGACAAATGAGAGGACTGGGCAGGCACCAACCATATGAAATTCAACAAGGGAAAGTGCTGGATTCTGCACCTGGGATGAAGCAACCCTGGATGTGCAGACAGACAAATGAATGACAGGCTGGAAAGCAAAACTGAGTGCAGGAAAGGGCCTTGGGGGTCCTGGTTGCAGTTGAACATGAGCCAGCAGAGCCCTGGCAGCCAAGTGTGTCCTGGGGTGCATCAGGAACAGCATCACAGCCAGGCAAGGAAGGGGATTGTCCTGCTCTGCTCTGCATTGGGGTGGCCTCACCTCAAGTGCTGAGGGCAGTTTTGAGTGCCACAATGCAAGAAGGACATTAAGCTGTTAGAGAGTGTCCAGAGGAGGACCACAAAGATTTTGAAGAATCTGGAGGGAAAGCCTTATAAGGAGTGACTGAAGTCACTTGGCTTGTGCAGCCTGGGGAAGAGGAGATTGAGGGGAGCAGAGAGGCAGACTCTGACCTCTTCTCTTTGGTGACCATTGACAGGACAAGGGAATGACATTAAACTGTGTCATGGGAGGCTTAGGCTGGATATTAGGAAAAGGTTTTTCACCCAGAGGGTAGGTGGACACTGGAACAGGCTCCCCAGGGAAGTGGTCACAGTACCAAGTCTGGCAGAACTTAAGAGGCATTTGGACAATGTTCTCAGGCACATGGTGTAACTCTTGGGGTTGTCCTGTGCAGGGCCAGGACTTGGGACTTTGATGCTTTTTGTGGCTTCCTTCTAATCCAGGATATTCTATGATGCTATGATTTTTTTTTACCACACAAGGTTTTTTTGGGTGATCATGTGGTGTTGCCTGTCTTACAAAAATGTTTTCTCCAATTCACATCACTGATCTCATTTCAGCATTTGACAAAAGAACATTTTTTTTTCTGTTCCAGATATGAGCAAGACAGTGGTCATGACAGTGGGAGTGAAGATGCCTTCTTTGACTCATCACAGCCTTGTACACTGGTCACTTTAGGCATGAAGAAGTTCTTTATCCCTGCTACACCTGCTGCTTCCAAGGATCCAGCAAGCAGAATTCTTCCCCTGCCGTTGTGCTTGGGCATTTGCCTTGACTGTGACAGAGGCAGGGTAGGGTTTTACGATGCAGGCTGTATGAAGTGCCTGTATGAATGTGAGGTGGATTGCTCTGGCTTAATGTACCCAGCCTTTGCTTTAATGGGCGGTGCGGCAGTGCATCTTGAGGAACCTGTCACAGCCAAGTACAGGGAGTACCACGACGACATCTAGTGCAGTAATCTCTTCCTGTTGCTGTTCTGAAACAGGAAATGAAAGCAGAAGAATTCTACCTTAGCTTTTAGTCCTGATAAATTATATTCTACTTATTCTACCTTGTGTTACTCACAAGCCTCTGGCCTGTGATTTTTAAAAGTAAATGTTCCAGGCACTTCCTGCACCAGAGGAATTCTCCTGCCTTTCTTGTGATCTGTGCAGTGCTGTTCTCCACAGACTTCTTTTCTTGGGGGAAACAGGGAAAAAGTCTGACTAGCAACCAAAGTTTTCTTTTCAGGACTAGCAACCAAAACTTACTCTTTGGGGTAGAAATCTGCCTTTTATTTAACTTAAATCCTTACAATAGTCAGTTTTGTATTTAATGAAGTCAAAGCTGACAGTGTGTGATTGCCATTCTCTATTTAAGAAATCTGCCTGAATGCCTCTGCAGGGTCAAATGCTTTCCCAGTTAAACCCTGATCACCAGTTGGGCCTTTCAGCACAAAATAGCATATAAAAAGATATAATATAAAAGAAGAAGAAATTAGAAATTACGTTGAATGTTTAAGTTATACTTGGAATGATGAAGGTAAACTTGAATCTGATTGCATGTTGTATACCTTTAATGTGATTGTAAGTTAAAACTCAAGTTACGACACTTAGTGTCATGTAGTTGGTGGCACAGTGGTAAGTTTCTTTATTCTTACAGGCTTTTACTATAAGCTATCTAAAAGAAAGTGCAATTGTATCTTAAATGTCAGAATCTGGAGTCAAAAATCAGAAATGTTTGCATGTATGAATAATAGTACCTGGTATTTAGGCAAAAGGTGTTTGCTGAATTGCTGACATGAGTAATCATATGTGAATTAAAAAAAAATCAGGTATTACTTTTAATACTTGCTTTTACTGGTATTTTTTTATCTAGTAGCAGCTTGGATTTTTCTTAGTAAGAATGTTATAAATGCACTGGTTAAGTTTTGTGGCCTGATTTCTGCCTTAAAGGATGTCTCCCTTCAAATTTTAGTTCCTCTAATGTTAAAAACTGCATCACATAGTAGTTTTTCACAGAATCATAGAACCATGGGAACAGCTTGAGTTGGAAGGGACTTTTGAAGACCATATAGTTCCAACCCTGCTTGTTATGGGCAGGGACATCTTCCACTAGACCAGGTTGCTCAAAGCTGCATCTAACCTGACCTTGAACACTTCCAGGGATGGGGCATCCACAGTTCCTCTGGGAAACTTTCTCCAATGTCTCACCACCCTTATTGTTAGAAATTTCTTCCTTATATCCAATCTAAATCTGTCATCTTTTAGTTTAAAACCACTGCCCTTTGTCCTGTCCCTCCAAGCCTTGGTAAAAAGTATCTCTCCACCTTTCTTTTAAATATTTTTTATATATTAAAAGTCCATAATGAGGTTTCTCTGATGCTTTCTCCGTGCTGAACTCCATCTCTCACATCATCTTCACAAGAGAGTTGTTCCAGCCCTCTGACAATTTTTGTGCCTATCCCCTGGAACCACTCTGTACTGGGGGCCCCAGAGCTGAACACAGTATTCCAGGTGGGGTCTTGGTAGAGCAGAGTGGGAGAATCACCTCTCTTGTCCTGATGGCCACCAGGCAGCCCAGGATGCTTTCTGTGCTGCAAGCACACATTGCTGGTTCATGGCCAATTTTTCATCCACCAGAATGCCCAAGTCCTTTCCTGCAGGGCTGCTCTCCATCCCCATCTGTATTGATAGTGCAGATCACCTGGATGCAGGTGCAGGGCCTTGTGCTCAATCTTGGGGAACCTCATGAGATCCACATCAACACTGGTGCCAGTACAGACCCTTGAGGGACATGCTCATTATTGGTTTCTGCTTGGACACTGTTGATTGTGATTCTTTGAGTGTAGCTATGCAGCCAATTCCTTATTCACTGAACAGTCCATCCACTTAAACCCTTCTCTTTCGAGTTTAGAGGTAAGAATGTTGTGAGGGATCTTATCAAAGGCCTTACAGAAGTCCAGGTACATGGTATCTCTTAGTTCTTCCCTTATCTGCTGGTGCAGTCACACTTGGTGACTTGGGTCACAGAAGACCAGTAGGTGAGTCAGGCAGTGTATGCCCTTGGTGAACTCATCTGGCTGTCCCTGATCACTTTCTTGTCTTCCATAAGTTTTGAACTATCTTCCAGGAGGATCTGTTTCATGATCTTACTGGGAATGGAGGTGGACTACCTCTCTTTATAGAAATCTATGTATAAAAAAAATAGGGTGTGTGCACTGTTGACTTGTGGAAAAATAAGGATCTAAAGTGAAGTATGTTTCTAATAAGTACTTGGTGCTTTCTAATTTGGGGATATGCTTTCTAATTTGGGGATATGCTTTCTAATTTGGGGATAGTGTTGCATCTTGATGAATGTCTGTGAAGTATGCTTTGTAAGTACATGTATACACCTGTAGAGCTGTGAGATGGGACCTGATAATCACAGTGCAGTTAAGTGTATTAAGGTCATAATGCAAAAGTTTTCTGGGCTTTGCTGTCTGAACTGCTGTACTGATCTGACCTGGAGTCCACCTCTCCCAGTGTCTTCTCTCCTAAGCCTCTGACTGTGGCCACTGTTAGGAAAAAAATTGTCAGAAACGGTTGTCTATGCCAGCATGAGCATGAAAGCCTTTTGGGGCTAAAAAGGCCCAGCAAGGGCAACTTCTTGTCTGGATCTCCCCTGCAAATGTTTCTGTCTTGATAAGGCTGTGTGGAAGTGCACTCCACAGATTCAGTGTGAGTTGTGGGAGAAATACTTTGATGTCCCAGCAGCAGGTATGAAGTATGGGGTATCTTTTGGAATTTTCTCCTGCAAGAGAAAAGACAAACTGTCTTTTACTAGTTTGTCTTCTGGTAATTTCTTCTGTTTTAGATGGTTATAATTGTAGCCTTTCATTTCTGTCATTCCTTCTCTTTCCTCTTCCCTCTTACTAGATTGAAGCCATTGCTCTCTTCTCAACCGCTGAGGCTGACTGAACAGTCTGTCCTTAAGATGCTGTTTCTGTGAAGGATGACAAAGTTTTGTTTTCCTTCTTGTAGTCCTAAAACCATATTTGCCTTTTTTGGTTGATACCCAGTACTAGGCTCATGAAGAATCTTCCTCTGTGGTGTTTTTCATGCAGTCCTGATGGTTAGCTGTGCACGCAGGGTTTTCCCCACCTGGTGTGCTGTTTTGCATTTTTTCATGTTGATAATGCTTGTTTAACCTAGTCACTAAGTTTTGAGGGCCTTCTGCAGCTTTTCAGTCACTTCTAGACTTGGATGTTCCTGAGTAGCTTCATTGGTAACAAAAACATGTCCATGTCTTTGTTTGTTTGCTTTTCCAGGTCTTGGAGCAAACTAAGTTGTAGTGAGACAGTCTCTCTGCTGTTAAGATTTTTTGTTCCTTGTTAAGACTTTTTTCCCACTCCATTATTTATTAAACCTCAAGTCAAGCACTGAAAACTCTTACATTAGTATACCCTGTTGAGTAGATGAGTCATGATCTTGCATGTGAGTGCAGCAATCAGACAGAACCAGGAGAAAAGTTTCTCACTTCAGTAGCTGTGATTTCTCTCCTTGCATAACTGACAATGATCAGTTCATCTACCAAACTGAGTATCAGCTTAAAGCTATAGGTTGTGGGGCTGAACTTTCTTTTCCAGACCAAATCTCCTTCAGTAGACAAATATTTCATTTTTGATTCCTCTGTTTCAGAAACTGGTTGAAATTAGAGGGTTTATGTCATGGTTAGCACTCCACATTTCCATTTAGATTTTTTATAAGCTTCTGGATTGGTATCACTAGACCTTTTGTTAGTTTATGGAAATACTCATAAATGAAACACTCTATTGCAGATATGAAGACAATGTTTCAGACTCATTGATCTTAAAAAAGATTACACTTTTTTGAGACTTGGTTTGAGACTACAGAAGTAAGAAATTAAAAATTTAGGGACTTTTTTCATTTAACATGTGTTTTACTATGCAATTACTCTACTGGACAGAAACTGATGCTACTTTAAACATTTATCTACCTTTTGATATATCTGTTTGTATTTATCTCGTTCTGAGTTTAAAAATTCATTTGGTTTTGTGGTGTTACTTGAATACTTAGTATGCATTCCAGACAGTACTCTTTGGTGCTTACTCCAGCTTATTAAATAAAAAACACACAGTCAAGAGGCACTGACAACACGCTGTGATGTTTTTTCCATTACCATGGAAGTGTCAACTTTCAGAAATACAGTTCAGCAGTACTTGCCTATCCAGATAATTATTTTTTCAAATTTCTCCCTATGAAACAGCACTTTACAATGTAGACTGAGCTAAAAATGGTGTGGTATTGTGTGGATCTTTGTGCAATATAGCTGTTTGGTGACTGTGGTGTGTCTTGCAAAGCTTCATACAGGTGTGAATCATGTACACACTTTTTAGATACCTAAAGCTTTAACAGAAAGGCCTTGTTTGAAAATATTCTGAAATGTAAAAGTCATGTCTTGTTTTTTGGTGGTTTTTTTGGGTTTGTTTTTGTTTTTTTTTTTAATAAAAGCTGAAATACAGTATCTTAGTCATTCACATTATTACATCCCAGCTCCTAAGTATCCTGGTTGAAATAATTTTTCCTACAAAACATGACAATAGGTGACTTGTGGGAAGAAGGCACTGCCTTGGTTCTCCAGTGTGCTTTTATATCAGTACCTCTGATTTTAGGAGGACTAAAGAGTAGTTTGGACTGACTGCCAGGCTTTTACTTAAGATGCTGATGTTAGGAACTTGACTGCCTGAGCCTCCCTCCCTAGTCAGGGAAGGAAAATGTGTCTCCAGAAGGAACTTGGCTCTTGGGCATTTTCAAGGGAACCCACCCATTCCCTAACAGAGGAAGCAGATGGTAATTAGTGCTCCAACCTGAACAGCTCTGCCAAAAGATCTCAGGTTGGGTGGGCCTGCCTGGCTCTTCAGTTCTGAAAATTTGTGCAACTGCTTAAATCTGCATTCCTTTGTTTCATTTCAATGTTTACATTTGTTGATACTGTTGTTTGCAGGTCCTGTGATTGCTGCCTTCAGGCCAGTTGTGTGTGCATGTGCAAGCAAAAGAGGCCATATTCACAAGGAATTTCCCATGAGCTGTGCCAGTGCACTTAAAGCAGCCAATATGTGGATGTGTATGCTTTAGGAGAGGCAGACGGACACTCTTGTGAAAGCAGGAGTATTGAAACCAAGAGCAGTATTCTGCCTGAATTTCCACAGAATAGTTAAGGTGTGAAGGGACCTCTGGAGATTGTCTAGTCCAACATCCTTGGCAAGGCAGGGTCACTGTCGTAGTTTAGGAATGGTGTACCTCAAGTAAGTGTTTCCATGGAAACAGCCCATACACATGCTGCCTTCTCCCTTCCTTCCCCATTGTGGCGGGATGAAAAGGAGAATTGGAGGCCCAAAGAGGTAATGATCATTGGTTGACATAAGGAGAATTTACGAGAAACGGCAGTGAAATAAGAAAATTAACAGCAATAGCACTAACTAATAAGAGTGTACTAGATAGGTGAATAACTGACATGGGATTGCTGAGCACATGGAACCCAGTGCCACCTGAGGGCACACTCAGCACACCTTGGTGAAAACCCCACACCCCTCTGTCCCAACTGCGCAAGGTGAGAGCTGGTATAGAATAACCTGGCTGTGCCCCTCATGGCCACTGCAAAAGTTCACTCTGTCTTGAGTGGAACCAGGACATTCACCTAGAGTCAGGGAGAATGAGAGTGCTTCCAGGTGGGTTTTGAATGTCTCCAGTGATGGAGATGCCACAGCCTCCCTGGGCAGCCTGTTTGAGTGCTGTCCCACTCTCAATTCCTCATGTGAGTTTGGAACTTCCTCTGTTTGATTTTATGGCCATTATTCCTTGTCCTGTCACTAACCACCATTGAAAAAGAATCTGGCACTATCCTTTAGGCACTCACATTTGAGATACTTGTATTTATGAGGTCCCCTCTCAATCTTCTCTGCTCTGGACTAAATAGGCCTGGCTCCTGCAGTCTCTCATTGTGAGAGAGATGCTCCAGACCCTTAATCATTTTTGTGGACCCTGCTGAAACATCTCCACTAGCTCTTCACCATTCTTGTACTGAGAAAGTGCTTGACACAGCATTCCAAATGTGGCGTCACCAGGGCTGAAAAGAGGGGCAGGGTCACCTCCCTATTGACCTGCTGGCAGTGCTCTTCCTGATACAGCCCAGGATCCTGTTAGCCCTCCAGATCACAAGGGCACTGCTGGCTCACAGTCAGCTTGTTATTCATGAAGACTACCAAATCCTTCTCCACAGAGCTGCTTTCCAGTAGGTCAGTCCTCGACCTGTGCTGGCACTTAGGGTTATTACTCCCCTGTTGCAGAACCCTACACTTGCCCTTGCTGAACCTCATCAGGTTTCTCTCCACCCAATTCTCCAGCCTACCATGGACCCACTGAATGGCAGCACAGCCTTCTGATATATCAGCCCCAGTTTCATATCATCTGCAAACTTGTTGAGGGTGCATTCTACACCTTTGTCCAGATCACTGATAAACAAGTTGAACAAGGCTGGATCCAGTACTGATCCCTGGGGAGTGCTACAGACCACAGGCCTCCTACTGGATTCTACTCTGCTGACCCTCTGAGATCTGACATGCAGCCAGTTCTTGATCTGCTTCACTGTCCATTCCCCTCATGCACATTTCCTGAGCTTACCTACAAGGATGTTACAGGATACAGTGTCAAAAGCCTTGAAGCCAAGGTAGACAATATCCATAGCTCCCCTCACTAACCCATCCTGCCATACCATCACAGAAGGCCATTAGATTGGTCAAGCATGATTTCCCCTTGGTGTATCCAAGCTAAATACTCTTGATCACCTTCTTTTCTTTTACATGCTTGCTGATGACTTCCAGAATGATCTGTTCCATCACCTTTTCAAGGAGGGAGATAAAGCTGACTGGCTGGTAGTTTCCCATGTACTCCTTTTTTGAAGATGGAGTAACATTGGCCTTTCTCCATTTATTAGGCACCATTCCTGTTCTCCATGATTTTTCAAAGATGATGGAGAGTGCCTTAACAGTGTTATCTGCCAGCTCCCTCAGCTCCCAACCCTCTTTGACCATGGGGAAATCTTTTTTCCAGCATTCCTCTCTTAACCCTGAGGTCTGGGATTCCTGAGAGCTGGCCTCAGCAATAAAGACAGAAGCAAAGAAGCCATGCAGTAATTCTTCCTTCCTTGTGTCTTCTGTCACTAGGACACCCATCTGGTTCAGCAGAAGCCTTTCTTCTTGTCCTTGATATCCCTCGGCAGACTCAATTTCAAGTGGACCTTGAATCCTGAGTTCCACCATCTCATGGTCACTACAGCCAAGACTGCTCACAGCATTCTTATCTTTGACCAGTCCCTCCTGATTTGTTAGTACAAGGTCCAGCAACACATCTTTCCTTCTTGGGTCCTCTTCTACTTCTGTCAAAAAGTTACTGTCAATGGTCAACCTCCTGAACTGGGTGTGCTGAGCCATGTTGTCCCTCCAACAGTATCAGGGTGCTTGAAGTCCACCAGGATAACCAGGGTCTGTGACTGTGAGGCTGCATCCAGCTGTCCACAGAGAGCTTCATCAACTTCCTTCTCCTTATCAGGTGGGCCTGCAGCAAATGCCCACAACAGTGGCACCCATTAGCCTGTACCTTAATTCTTACTCATAAACTCTCAACTTGTTCATCTGCCCCTGGACAGAGCTCAATACATTTCCAGTGCTCTCTGACTTAAAGAGCAATGCCATCACCTTGCCGTGCTGACCTGTCCTTTCTATAAAGTACACAACCATCCATGACAACATTCCTGTTGTATCTTGTCAGATATCATTCCAGATGACTCCAGAGCAATGAGATCAAGGCCCTATTTAGGTTTCTAGTTCTTTTTCATTCCTCATGATGTGCATTTGTATACAGGCATTTCAGAGAGGTGATCCAGCATCCAGGTTCCCTAGACGGGGTATAGAAGGATTTACCAAAGCTATACACACCCTTGATGTGGTTAGCCCTATGGTTCTCATCTTGACAGGCAGCCAAGGGACATCTGTTGCTGCAATGGCTCCCCAGGAGGAAGCAGTGGCAGGAGCATTGCTACTTCAGACACAATTCATCCCCTACCCTCAGTCCTTCCGTTTAAATCTTATCTCACCAAAATGGCTATCCTGCCAAAGATTCTCTTGCCCATTTTGGACAGGTGGTTCCTGTTTCTCCCTGATAGGTTATCATCATAAAGTACAACCCATTGTCATAAAAGCCAAAAAACTCCTTAAAGACACCAGTCGTGAAGCCAGATCTTTATCTGCACTGTGGGTCTGCTTCTCTGTCTCTATTTCTTTCCCCATCTTTGTATTTCTTTCTCTTCTGTCTCTATTTCTCCAACTGGGTAGCACAGATGAGAAAAGGACTTAATATTTACTTGACATTTTCTACCTGCCTCACCAGGACTTTACAGTCTTCCTTGATCCTGCCCATGGCTTTTTTTTTGCAGCGTCATTTGTACCCACATGAAATAGTAGTAGCTGCATGCTCTTCTCAAATTGGGCCGCTCTCTTGGCAACATCATGGATCTTAGCCCCCAGTAGGCAGCACAGATCAGATTCTGCCTCTCAATCAGGCTGGTAGATGGGGCCTGCAGTGCCTTTTAATAGTGAGATGCCCACTTTAAGTAAGCTTTTGATTTGGCTGCCATTCTCTGGCTTGTTGTTCAAAGGTATAACTGAAAGGTTTGGGTTTTGACTGAAATGTAGTAAAACAGACAGAAGGGTGTCTGAGGAAGCACTTGAAAAGGGCTGTGAAGAATATTTTGAGTATCCCACCAGCACATGATTGCAGAGCTGTCTGGTGCTTCCCAGGGTGTTTGCCATTAGGGGAAACCTGAGATGGTTTATTGTCTTTGGCTCAGTTCCTGCTTAGAACCAAGTGTCTGAAAGCCTGTTTTGAGGTTCTGAAAAACAAATGGTACATCTGTGTGAGAGAGAATTTCAGTTTGCACTGGAGTCTCCAATTAGAAAGAAGTGATTTTGATTTGGCCTGAAGGATATTTCTAGCTCCTTGGCAAAATAGTAAGGCTTTTTGTATATTTATTGCCCAACTATAAACACTGCACTGAGAAAATCCAACTTAGCCTGAAATGATCAAATTGTTTTAGCAAGCCTGCCTCGTTTGACAGGCTTAGTCCCTTTTCTTAACCCTTTTATTCCTCCTGTCTCCCATAAGACATTTGCATGGGAGAAGTGGGGGGGTTAAACACTATAAAAAATACTTCTCTCAAAATTTTTTTCCTGTCTGTTTATTAAATTCTTCCTCTCTTTTGCTGTATTATATCTGGTTTCCTGCTCTTTTCTCAGGCCTGAAAACAACTTAAGCAGCAGTACTCTCTGCCCCTCTGTTCACTCTGACTGATGAAGAAAGAAAAAAAATATACAGAGTTATATTTAAACTATCAGATGAAGGTGGAGAAAAAGTGCCCTAGCTAGAACAGAAAACTTTCAACTTGGTAGGAAAAAAAAATGGAAAATAAGGACAAGTAATTTGAGAAGACAGGAAAAATAACTATTTTTTTCCTTGGATTTCCTTGTGACCATTCATGGGTGGTTGAGCAGGGAAGGGAACCAGGCAGGCAGAGGAGGCTCCCACCTCTGCTCTCAGGAGGCTCTCAGTGCTGCTAAACATGGACAACCCACAGAACAGCTTGGCATATTGTCCAGAACTGTTTCTGGGGTTGGTAACCCACTGCAACCTGGTAAGCTAAAACAGGGGAACATTCAATTTCTTCCTATGTGGTATAATGTACAAATTACTTTGTTTCTGTCTGAACTCAAATAAAAAGATTATATTTAGACTGTGTTCGTTGATTTAAAAGATGTCCATCTCCAACAAAAACATTGTCTCCCTATCTATCCATCCTTGCTTAAAAGAGAACTGTAGTATAACTTTTAAGGGTAGAATTTATAGCAACCTAAATTAAGTGAGTCATCATGATTTGCTATAAAGCATGCCACAAAAACATCATAACTAAACTGGTGGAAAAAAAAAAGCTTGAGAAATAATTTTATAAATACTCCTTCAAAACCAAGGTAAGCAATAAATGAAGATTAAAAAATGAGAATTCATTTGAGAAGACATTTCATAACAGAATTGCAGGGATTTGAACTAAGTACTTGGTTAGGAAAAATTAATTTCATTTCTCACAGAACCTACTTATATATAGACATCTTGGGTAAATGTACTTATATTTGTGCTTAAGTGCATGTATCTTTTTTTCTGGAAAGTTACTTGACTACTCATGACATTTTTAGGAAAGTCAGAAGACACCAGGACTTATTCAAATAATCTTGATAATTGTTCTTAGGCCCATCTTACTCAGAACTGTGCATATTGCTGGGTTAAGTGTGCTCACTGCAGCCAGGTATTTAGATTTTCAAGATGACAGAGGATGGTCCTTTCCTCACCTGGGAGTGAACAGGGTGAAGGGACAGTTTACTTGAGACAGAAGGACGTGGGTCAGTGCTGGTGGTGCATCCCCCGTCTACCTGTGAACATTAAGCCAGAAGAAGATGTGAAGATGTGGCACTGTATCCCAGTGGAGCTGACTGGATTACTTTTCCTTGCTTTTCTCCTCACCAAACTTGTAGACAACACAGACACTTTCAGCTCCTCCCTGCAGTTTCTTGAGAGTTACAGTAAGACTCTAGAGTTGGGAATGATATTAGGGAGCACCTTTCAAGCCAAATTCCTGTATCTCTAACCTGGCAGAAATTCTCTGTGGCCATGTCCACAGGATGCCCATTTGGGGTCTGAAAGGAGTTTCTTTGTGGACTGCCTGGGAGCTAGCAAAGGAAACAGGTTTTCCACAAGCATTCCAGATTTGAGCTGAAGTTTCACTTCTTTCCTTGTTTAAAAGACACCATAAATCAGGTGCCTCCTGATACTCCAGGGTATTTATGCAGGTGTGAATTCATTCATGCTGGTTTTACTGTGACTTTTTCCTGCCTCACAGGGAAACAAGGGTTTCCTTACACAAAGCAAATGTAACCCAAATGTTGATTTATCTTTTTTTAAAATGACAATAGAGATCATTTTAGAGAGTCATTGAGACAGAAAAATAAGGATGAAGGATAAGACTGGGACTTATTATGAGAAAAAAATCATATATACTAGATTTGTACTATTTTATTTCAGAGCACTTTGTTTTTTTCCACACATAAAAAAGGATGAGAAATGTATTTCATGACACTAGAGAGAAAAGTAAGATTTTTCTCTGTAATTCTATTTATTGTCTGTAATAAGTAGAAAAATAAATTCGTGTGGGATTAAGCTATATAAAAAGATACCTGAGAATGCCTCCAGGATTCCGAAGTTCCCAAACACACCTACTACTGTAACAACAAGACAAAGCAGAAGATGGCCCGGCCATTAAGGGTGGACCCTCGCTCACAGCTCCTCAAACACCAGATACCAATCTTGGTAGAGATCCTGGACGATCAAGATCACCCCTCCCAAGATGAATTCCGGAAAAACTATCAAGCAACCTTTTCATGCAGACAGGACTCTTTTGGAAACACAGCATACCTGGACTTTCAATAGACTTAGCCTTAGGGTAAAAAAACTGTATAAAACCCATGGGCTGAAACATAGCAGTGTGGCAGAGTTCAGAGGGTACTTTTGTACCGCCTCTCTGTCCACCCGGCATTCGATCGATGTTGTTTCTTTTTATTGTGGCTTTATTTCAGTGTTGAAATTGTGTTAAATAAATTTTGTTATTTTATTTTGAATTGGCCTCTGACCATTTATAACAGATTTGGTGCTGTGACTCGGATACAATTTGGCTGCGGAGGAATCCCTTTGCACGGGGGGCGCCCTGCCGGTTTTTCGGCAGCCCGGCAACGCAAGAAACCCCTTCGCACCTATTGTATCACGAACACAAAAATTAGATAAAAGCGCCCAATTAAAAAGGGGAGGCCTAGATCCAGCAGAGAACCCGGAAAAGACAGGGAGGAAGGTCTTTTCAGAGCCGCTGGCAACAATTTTTCACTCATAAAATATCTCCGTGCACGAAGATCTCCAAGCAGGAAAATTGCTGTAAGTACTGCCTGGTTGAGTGGGTGTGATTGAGTGGAGTGAATGAGACGTTGGCCTGGCCACGAAACGAGAGTAGACCTGAAAGCCGCAGTTCCAAATTTCCCGCGAGGGTTTGGCGGCTTAGGGGAAAGCGAATCGGGAAATCTCGTTCACTCATCAAAGCCCAGATTCAGGGGAGTCTGGGGAATCGATCACAAGAAGCAAAAA